>DWMY01000185.1:0-38391 GCA_018249775.1 Heliconius hecalesia formosus
TCGTTAAAGTTTTCTGTTGTTTGTGTCATTTGTTTAAGTGTGTTTTTTTAAACAATTGGAACATCCTTATTGGAACTACGAAAATGCGGGTTGCATTAAGGTTTAAATAATTTTCACATTAGTAATCCTAAATGTTTTCCAAACATATGTACATTACATGAATAATTCAGTAGTTAAAGCGGGCGAAGCCGCAAGCGGGTCGCTAGTTTAGTATATTCTTGAAAAAATAAAAAGTTCTTTACTAAGATTAATAACAAGAGTAAAATAACCAATATTAATAAATACAAAGGAGTCAATGTGTTGAATTTACACATTACATTTATTTTACGTGTTACGAACTTGGGAAAAATAGTGAAATATGTAGTGTACCTATTGGTAACTTTCACACTTCTGTTTGTTCAGTATTTTTTACATTATGTAAAGTAATCATTAACTACCATGTATATTCGAAAAAATACACAAACATAAATCCTAAAAGTTAATTAAAATACAACGCTGCATTGGTAGTACCTATATGAATTTAGCTTAAAATTATCAATTCAGGTTACCTTTATAATAGTAACATAGGAATTTAAGTGAATAAAATATATACCGAATTCCGATCACCATAAACCTTAATAAATACATTAAGTGTTATTAAGCTTTAAATTTAAATTAACTCAATTATTATATAAATATAAATTTATTAAAAAGTATCTAAGAACTCCCTAATTCGGTAGTAACACGAACTAGGGGACACATTATAAATAAAATAACTGCTATTTCGTGTATCGATTTATTGCAATTTTAAAAGAATTTAATGCTTTCATCTATTTTTTTTTTACAATTAAATGTTTTTTTTATAGAATACAAAAAACATATATTCAAAATTTTATGTGAATAACTCACCTGTCTTTCTACAACAGTTACAGTGCAGTTCGTAGTCAACTCTGCGTTTCAAATGTCGCTATACGCTCAATTTTGTCATTAAAATATTGTTACTTAATTTTTTAGATAGTTGAAATCATAAAGATTTTTTACAAATATATAGTTTACGCAAATAATACTGAAATTGCCTAATTTTTTTTGCCAGAACCAAAACTAACGAAATAACGTACTAGCACGAACATTGGGCCATTTACCTTAAATAAAAGAAAAAAATCAGAAAAAAAATATAGATATTTCTTAGAAAAAAATCATTACAAACTTTTATTTGTAGTTTATTTCATACAAAGTAAGTCTAAAATAAGAGCAATTTCTAAATTACTAATAATTGATATAAAAAAAATACTGCATAAATAACATTTAAAAGTCAAGGGAATCCGTACTTAAAAAGCTTTAGAATACTTATATATCAGTTCATTCAAAAAAGTTACTAATACCTTTAAAATTCCTGCCACTCTTTGCTTTCTTTTCTTTTCAGAAAAATGTGTATGCTTCTTAAGATACTCAAATAGGGCAGGTTCAATCACTTTAACGGCAAAATGATAAAAATATTCGACCATTCTGTAGAAGCTGGGGTTAGGATCGCTGATCACTTTCTGCAAATGACACGGTATTTCATAGTTTCTTATGCTACTTTTCCTAATTCTCACATTTTTATTAGTTAAAAGTAAGCATTTTGACGAATTCTTAAACATTATTTCAAAATAATATCCAATTCCAACGTATTAATAGAAAATGTCACCAATGCAATGACGGAATGCAAATGTAACTAATCTAGTATTTCTTTGACGTTTCAAATATTTACGATTCTATGCGGCTGCTTTATTGAAATAAAGGGATATTCAAGCAGGCATAGCTGCTTATCAATAAGAGAATAAATATTTAAATTATATAATATTCTTTATTGTACTAAAATACATAATAGACAAACACAAAAAAGAAAAATTGTGTACAATGGTGGACTTATCTCTATAAGAGATCTCTTCCAGTCAACCAGTGATGGTGGATGAGTGAAAAGTTGCGAGTAAAAACAAAGTACAATTTGAGAATTTTAAAGATATATACTAGTAATTAAATACAGCTAAAATTATTATATATAAGTGTATAATAATGATTATTATATATATTATTATAATATATACATACACATACTAACATAAATATAAAAATATATACATATATACACTATATAAAATAAATATATTTGAGATGAAAATGCGGTAGTTAAATTGGTTTAGAGAAGCGTACTATGCGTAAGCGTATATATTGTACTGGTAAATATAACATTTTCATTCGCATTTGATAAATGTTTTATGTTATTGGTGAGAAGTGGTGTGATGATTGGAATAATAAGTAACTGTCATTACTTATTATTGTCTTAATTTTTAATACGTTAATTTATAATTTGCTTTATTATGTTTGACCCCATTGCGGCTATGTAGGTCGGTGATAACTTATTTCATATAGGGGAAGGGGAGAGCAGGGCATAACGGGGACGCAAGGCACAATGGGGCCATCCATATACAAGTAATAATGTCCACTAGCCCTGTTTTGTTTTCGCTTATAAGTTATAATATTGTCCAATTTTTTGCTAGTAATTTTATCCAATCTTAGGGCCCCGTGGACACGTCTTCTTTATGTTCTAATGGGGACGTGTTTACAGGGCACGATAGGGGAATTGTTTTTAACTTAATCCCCTACAAAAACAGAGTTAGTAAAACGAGAACAAGTTAAACGGATTAAGAATTCTTTAAATCTAAGTCAGTGAATTCGAAAAACAAAAACCACAGAAAGCTCACTTTGTCATTGAAAATGTAGACGTGAATAGTGTCCTTTATATGCGTAACATTATATGCGTATTAAATATATTTTGCTTGGCTTCTTATTTTATTTCTTTGGAGCATTGATTTCAAAACTGCTGGGAACCCGACCCATTTGTCTAACGTCCACAACGTTAGACAAACGGGTCGGGTTCCCAATAATTACCATACCCTAGAAGCTAAATTTGAAAACACGCAGCATTTTCGGTTTTTTATTAATCTTTAATAAATAATGTTGTTTAGTACGTATTTAGTACTTAAATTTTATCAATCATTAATTAATAATATTTCTATTCTCACAATTCCTTTTGTCCAAGGCCATATTTAGACAGCACAATAAAAAAGAGCAAAAAAAAAACAAATTTGATGAAAAAATATTTTATTACAACACGAATCAGTTAGAAAATCAAAGTATAACTTAAAATACTTAATGACGCCATTATTACAGTTCTCCCTAAAATTAATAATTACCATATTACATATTAAAATTTACATAGAAATTGCTTTGAAAATCGGAGTGTAACTTAAAATAATCAACGTCATTAATACAATTTTCCCTAAATTAATAATAACGAAATTACATCTAACATTTACAGAGCAATGCGCCGCCGCCGCCGGCAGCCATACGTACACACGAAAACAACACGTTTACCATTGAATATAATTAAGTTATTACCGAGATAAATAAGGTAAATCAAAAAGATAAAAAAAAGAAACTTATCAATTTTTTTGTTACATTAATTATCAAACTATCCAACTGTTCCATAAAAAAACGCGGCGTCAGTCGGTAAACACTATCAAATATCATATCAGTCATTTCGACAGTTAGTTAATTATTTATAATATATTTTTGTATCCGCCTATCTTGATATTGGGTGACATTTCATTTTATATGCAGCTCCGTGAAAAGACACCCGATACGAAGATGTGGGGGGTACAACAAGCACTTGAGAGTCACAAGTGAATGGTTAAACTAACACCGTGTCCACAACAAACAAGAAGATTGCTACTATACATAATATAACTGCAGTAAATTCAAAGCTCAATGGGCCGTGTAATGAAAATATTATTATAAAAATGTAACAATCGTCCATTCAGTTTGTACATCGGCAAACATTTAAACTTAATTAATTATATCACAAGTAAATCTAATTCGTGGATGGCGCCCACGCACGCGTCACAACGTCGCTTTACCTTTAGTTCAAACACATTTCATAGCTATTATGTCGAATTTACACATTAAAAAAATGTACAAATTTTAAACATCCAACAATGTATTATTTTAAATACATATGGGAAAAAAGAATTTAATAATTTCAACATCGAATTACTCTTTATAAAAAAAAATAATAACATATTTTTTCATTTGCATGCAAAGTACATGTGTATTGTGTACAAATATATAATTTTGATAATAGTAAATAGCAAAAACATAAAGCGGTTTAAAAAACGACAGTATCATATTAAACCATGAATTCGAATTGAGTTTCCATAATTGGATGGATTTACTATTACATAATAATAATAATAAAAATATTTGTATTTTCCATTTCACAATCTAGTTATTATATTTTAGATATATATTCCTTCTACATTTTAACATTATAAATTATATTGCTTTCGTATAATAATTTTGTTATTAAATAAGAAATATCATATTTTACAATTATATTTATCTATTTTAGACAAACAATATGTAACATGATGTTTCATAATATAGATCTACAATTGCAATGCATTAATGTCACAGTCGATTAATATTGTTAAACATTTTAATATATATTGCACAATACTCTTTTGTTTTTATTGTTATTGATTGCGCAATTTTGTAATCACTTATGTGTACATAAGTTGATTATTGATACATAAAATTCTTATATTATAAATGTATATGAATCAAACAATATTCTCACTATTATATAAAGATGAAAGTCCACGATCACGTTGATTGATATATATTTATTATAGACGTATTGAGATAAAATCATTACACAGATAATAAATAAATAAATTTCGTTTGAACGTTGTTACGTTATATACATAATTTTTGATTCAAGTCAAAAGGAAAGATTTTTTTCATAATATAATAATTTTGGTATTATAGAGTAACTAACAATTATAATAATATTAAACATTGTAAGTCCAAAGTTTCAACTATTAAAACAAATTTAATCACTATTATATTACATTGAAATAGAATAGATCATTATAAAGTCACATTGAATAAAACATATGGTTAATAAGCGGTATATAAATAATAATATGAAGTATTGTTCATTTTGTATTGAATATGTATGTGTTAATTTGAGCATTATTTCCGTATGTCACTGTCGCTGTCGCTGTCGATGTCACATCACTATCACTTACACTAAACACCGTAACGTCCCTATCGTGCGGCTATTAGACAATAAACAGTTTACTTTTTGAACAGCTTATTCCACTGCAGAACCTGTTTGACGGGCTGCGACGTTGATGGCTGTGTTTGTGGCGCTTCCCCCTGTTGCGCCTCCTGGAAGCCTGCAACATAACACACAACAACATCAATAAACAACCAAATGTCAACGCGAAAGTTGTGAGTTCGATCCCCACGAGAGGGAATAAATTATTATTTCCCAGCTCTCCTGAGACAATTTGAGTTGACGTTGAGTTCTGAGCCGCCACTCAACATGCAATGTTTCGAAATCTAACGGGAAAAAGAGTGGAGCTAAAAACACAAAAAAATACTTTCTTTCTAATATAATTCTTGTAATTGCCAATTTCAAAAATTATCAAAATTTAAAAAGACACTAGCGAAAGTGCACCTGTGAAAGTTGTTTTCATTATATTACCTCTCTCGGCGAAGCAGTTAAACATCTGCTTCGGCCGGACAGACTCCCATAGGGCGCGACGCTACTCGGTCAGTTCACGGTCAGACCCCCCCGCCTTGTCAGTGATGCAAGAGCGAGCCACTGATGCGAACAACCTGCCAACAACAAACGTATCAACAACAACGACAACACACCAACACAAAATAGATACACAGAAGATTTTTCAACATATAAACCGCCCACCCGAGTGGCGTGACATGACCGATTTGTTACGTATCTAATTTTCAACAACTATAAGTAGTGGCATTCAAAATGTTTATATAAATTAGCGAAATTAACAGTTACACGGCACGACCTGACGTGTCACATGATATGTGCGCTTGATCAGTCAAAATGATATGTTACATTATCAAAATAGAAAATTCTATTCAACTGAAGTGCACTTTCCATTTTTATTCGTGGTTTGTCTTTTTTATAAGTTAAGGTTTGGTTTTTACGTAGGTTATAACTAAAAGTGAACTTCGGTATTTTATAATATAAAATATAATCTAATGAGCGATGGGTGCCACGTCAGGACTATATATTTGTTGGATTGTATATATTATAATCGAGTGCAGTCGCGTCACTTTGGCGGGCGCCCCAGGCTTACGTCTTGAACGTGCAGTAATAGCCCTAGGTAATTACTCGTAGGCAAGACCTGGACGGCGGAAAATTACTATTTTTTATTTATTCTCATTATATGTTATTTAAAAGTGGTTTCGACAAAATATTTTTTGATACACATTAACAGATCTATATACAAGTTTTGTTATAGAAAATAAGTTTTTTAATTGGCAATATATTATTTCCAGGGCAGCTGAAATGTAATATATATTAAAGTAGAAGTTACATTCGAATTTCCAATGGTTTGATAATATTCTGAATTTTATATATATTAAAAACAACTTACTTTTCAATTTCGGGAGCGCAATGTACAAATTCGTGGGTCCAGAACTTGTAAATGGGATTCTTGATAAGTTCAATAAACGTGATTAGCAGACCCCACGGATGCGGACGGTTTACGATCAACCTTTCCAACAGCATCCTTGTAATTTGTTCCTGTACAGCTTCAGAGTTGGCTTCAGCGAACAAGTACAGGAGGCAGCAGCTGAAATAGTGTGTGTGGCTGTTCGGATACCGAAGCTGGTTAGCAATCGCATTGAGGAACAGGTACCTAAAAAGTTAAATATGTATAGTACACATAGTATGTCTAGGTAATATTTATTTATAATTATATTCTATAAAAAGAATTCCAACTCACCGTCCCTCATAGTCAAAATCAACAGTGAAGTTTTGGAATATATCCATATGAGCAGAATGTGCTATTGTAGACATGTTGGGTGTTTGTCCCTTAGATCTGATGTGGGCTATGGCCTGTGTCCCCACATATAACACCACCGCGTTCATCAACTGACTGTTATATCTGCGACCGGGCTCATTCACCACCTGTTTCATTTCAATGCAACACAAAATAGATAAAAAAAATTGAATAACGCAACTTAAAACACAGTATAACAAAGTATACTTAAGCATTGCACTATCACTAAAAGCAAAATAACCAAATGCTATGTGATAATAAATGAAACATCTAATATTTGTTGTAAAAAAAATACAAACGACTTTTAAATAAGCATTTAAATGACATGCATTTCAGAATATCAGCAATTCATTTTCCGAAGCGTCAAATATTTAATGAACCACAGGTTTACCTCAATTTCATAATGTAGGTATATGGGTGTATTATAATTGGGTATTTTATTCTAAATGAGAAAAAAAATCTAAAAATGTTATTTTCTCTAAACTTAGGTCATAAGCAATTTTTTTGTAAATGTTAGTTATCAAATTTTTAATCTGTATTAATGCGTGAAACTCATATTACGTCATACGGTCTTGTAAACAACAGTCAGCCATCTTATCAATCCAACGTTTGTGCATAGATTAATATCAATATCTGAGCGTTTGTTTACAAGACCAATTGACCTCATAGCAGATCAAAATGGTGTCCAGCTTTTCCAGCGTTTTCATCAAAATCGTGCCAAATGTAAAATCCACTTTTGTACCACTTATTAATTGAATAAAAAAATATATTTTATATTGTGGTTTATAGAGAGCTTAGGTCCGAATTAATACACATTTCAAATTTTAAGGGTAATACCCCACTAATATTACCTGCATATTGCTGCGGAGCTCCGACAGGAAGGTGACGGGCGCCCGCGCCTTGATGTACGCGTCCAGGTCTTTCTTGAACTGCGTCGCGGGTATTATGGTCGCGTAGTTGATGACGGCGCGGGGCGGCAGCGTGATCTCGGCGAGCAAGTCCACCTTCAAATTGGGCGTGAAGGGGTCCGGCAGACGCATGTTTCTCGGGAACGCCGACAATATCAAGTTGCGCATCTGTATGCAGTTTGGTGGTATCTCGTCGCAAAAACCATAGTGGTAATCGCAAAGGAACTCGGGAAAATCGTGGAGCAATACAAGGAGGACCTTGAGTGTCCCCTTATACAGCATCATGACGGGCGTCGCCAACTCCGTGTTACGCAAGAACGGATCGAGGAATTTGAAAAGGTCGATAAGCAGCGTCGAATACATTCCCCAGCCCTGACAACAGTCGACATTTAGTAAAGAGAAGTATGTAAATTTATGATTAAATTCAAAAAAAGCGATGGTCAAGCAATGGTATCACAAGCGGTATTCAACTGTAAACACATACGAGCATAAAATTAATGAAATAATACCAAGACTTCCGTGATAGACTTGAACAAAAGAAAACAAATCCATAAGATACGCAATCAAACATAAGGAACGCACATGTATTTACAGATACATCATATCTTTTCACACACAGGCGTCTCATTGTGAAATAACATGGTTTTCAAAATTTTTCAACTAGCAACTTCATTTTGCCCACCTTTTTTTCTTTGATTATCAATTGTTTAACTGGTCAAAATAAAGTTTTACAAAGGCAGGTAGCGCTTCTAATAAACGAAAATGGGACGCGGCAACAATTCTGTTATAAATTATAAATTTAGTAATTTATTAAAATACAAGATTTTTTTTATTTTCTTCAAATAGAACTGTGCCCGCGTCGCCTCGCGCCTCGTGTGCGAAAAGACAATCTCATATTACTGGTTCCCAAGCAGAGGGTTGGTGTCGTCCAAGATGATGTGCTTTCAACCTTGAGCTTAACGACCTGACTTTTTATATTTTTATATCTGCTTTGTAAATAACAAATTAGCTTCGTTTGGGTAAAGCTAAAAGGCATACGATTAAAGTAAATAAATCAAAATAACAATGGTTTCGGTCATGAACTATCTTCATGTAAGCAAATGATATATTGGGCTTAGGCATTAACTACATATTTCTTGTTCTAGAAACATTTGAATGACAAAAAATTTAAACACGTTCTAAAAGAATAATCGCCAATTATTTAGTTACATAGTTGAATATTCTACAATTTAAGAAATATAAAAAAAATCAGGTCTATAATTTATAAACTATGGAACTTTGACACAATCTAGGCTAATGTGAATGAAATTATTGAATATTTATTATAAGAAACTTAATATTATAAGCTAATTATAAAAAAATCGATGTATTTTTATATATTATATGTGTACGTATATGTATGTGTAAGAATATTATGTATTTAAATATCGACGTGATACATAATTTTGCATGGTTATATTAAAAAAATTATGTAAAACTTCAAATGCATATTTATTATGTATCACCTACAATTTACATAATAGTATTCTTAAGCCAGTGTTGCTTACATTTAAATATAAACAAATTATACATACAAAGGCCCTGATTTCTAGTAACCGTAGTTCGGTCGTAATTTAAAGGGCGTCATTTTTGAAAGATAAATAACATTAATATTACGCAGCTATATGATATAAACCTCGAGATCAAAGCATTTTTCCAGATTGTGTCAAAACATCTCAAGGACAGGAATGTGTTAGTCAAAATTTTAAAACCCAATAATTTATAACACCCAATTACGTTATCAAAATTATAAAGAGAAAATTTATTATATAAACCTAAATCTTTTAAAGTAATCCTTTAAATACTAAACAAAAACTTTGACTAACAAAAAATTTAAACCTCACCAAATGTTATACAATAAAACGATTATAATACGCGATCCATAACTAACATATATATAATGTACGAACTGTTAGAACCGAGTGACATGATTCTGGAGTTTTCTCTATTAGTGTAAATGTTTTGGAGTGTGATATAATGATAATATAATTAAAAAAACAAATATTATATAAAATATTTACCTTCTGTTGCGGTGTGACGGCGAGTACGCGGTTCACGAACGCCCTATGGGCCACGATCTCGAGCCACGCGTAGCAGAAGCCTGGAGCCACGCTTGGACGCACTATACGCAACGTATGGCAGAAAGCTGTTAGAACCTGTATAGGACACGTCACATAAACAAGTTCAAAATATTATTTATTGAAATACAACTTTTACAAGCACTTTTATATAGTTTTGTATAAGATATAAAGAACATTTAGTCTAAGCTCTATACATGTCAAATATTAATTGCTAAATGTATTTTTATTATGTTAAATTACCTGGTAGTTCATAGATTCTAAAACTGGCTCAGCCATGTTCATGTCCAGGAATAGGATCAAAAGGAGCCTGTGGTACGGAAGCTGCTGGAAATTGGCCCCGTGCTCCTCGTGATCCTGAAGCAGGCAACCGGCTATGATGCCTAAAATCTAAAGAAAACAAAGGAAATTAATTTACATATACAAAAATCTTTCTGTGACAGTCATGTTAAGTCGTACGAAATACGATAAACGAGCTAAAATGCGAGCGAGCAATAATTATTAACTCCTTCTTAACACTTTAACCGCGTGCGCTGCAGAAATGATTAAATATAAGAAATATTAAGTACATTGTACTACAAAAACATTAAATTTCATTAGTTCTAAAATAAAGTTTGCAACACCGTATATCTATATATGTTTCATAGAAAGAGTTTCATAAATAAGGCATTTTATGATAAAAAATAATTGAAAATTGCAAATTGATATGTTTATTTGACAAAGATATTGTAAATTACGTGTGAAAGTTATTCCATCAACAAGAACAAGAACATTTTATTTATAGCATGTAATTTGGACGTAAACTTTTAGAGAAAATGTAATGTTATTAAAATAATTCAATGCTCTGAGTTGGCTCGGAGCCGCAAGTCTAGACTTGGGTCTTTTCACTGACATACTCTTAAGCAGCCACGTAGTGCTTGCACTCTCTCAAAATTATGAAAAATGTTTGAGTGTATAAATTATATAAACAATCTGTTGGCAAATGAAGTACAATAAAATAATTAAAGGTGGTATGCGGACGAAGTCGCAAGTAGATCGCGAGGTCATTATATGTACAAAGTTAATTGTTTCTTATATATTGTAATATGTGTATTGTAATAAATAGTATTCTATTTAAAATGTTGATCAAACACAAATCTATATTGTTTACTTAAGCAACAAACAAGATTACATAGAAATTGTAAAAAGAATGATTGAAAGTACAAATTCCTGACTTTACATAAAAATGTTAAGTAGTTATATTATGTGCTGAGACACATTTATATACAATGCACTGTAAGTGAAAACCAAATAAAATTTACAAAAACGTACCTTGTTCAACAAGTTGAGTTTTGGTGTTGGATTGCCTCCGTCAGCTGTGTTCTTGATGAGGAGTGACACCAGTTTGATAAACGAGTCGCACATAGCATAATACTTTTCCCTCTTAGGAGGTACAGGAGGAGGATTCATCCTATCCTCATTTAGAAGTTGATATACACTCTCGACACACATTTGCGTAGCAATTCTGAAGAAGCGTGTGATCATGTCGTCTGACTTCAGAATACCGTTCATGTTCATGCGATGAACATAAATATTGAAGTTCTGTCCTATTTCGATCTCCGTGAGAGGGCTGAGAAGAACGTTCCTCCACTCGCGAAGAAGGTTCTCGGTCTTCTCTTGGAGACCAGGCGGGTCGTCATATTCTCGCGACTGAGTGACAATCAAACGCATTAGACACGACATACATTAACAAAAAACAATCAATTATATACAAATAATTAATTTCTACATAGAATATGATCCTACTATGGTCAAAGTGATGGTCAAACATGTAAAAACACAAAAAAATACTACTTTAAAGCTAAACACTGAAAAGAATAGTTTGAAGACAAAAAAAAACCTGTGATCAAAATATCAGCGATCGACCCTCGCTCTGATTTATTAACCTCTCTTTCACAATATTAGAACTTTAGGAGATAATATAGTATAGAATATTGAATTACTTTACAAACATACAAGTGTTAGCTATTTAGTACTTTTATAATTCTTTATCTTCTATATTAATTACTCTAATGATTATTTTAATGGAAATTATTACTGTGGCTGTTTAAATTAAAGTTTAACCCCAGTACAGAACAATTAGAAGGTCGAAAATAATTGTTTTCATATAATATAAAAGATTGTACAAAGTAAGTAATTGATTGAAGTCTAAGTTACATAGTAATGGTTTACACTCTACACTAATTCAAGTATACTTACTCGCACTTGCACAATGCCGTTATGAATGTGCGCAGTGGGTCCCAAAGGTGAACGTTCCCCTAAATAAGTGCTAGGATCTTGATTAATGCGTATCGTCTCTATCAAGGTGGCGAGACCCTCCGGCGGCGGCTGTCTGGAGTGGGACATGAGGCGCACTAGCGTCTCAGTAGTGTGGTACAGGTCGGACTCAGTCACGTACGCGCTGTTCCTATCATCGACTAGGTACAACTGTACGAGTTGCATCGCGAAAGCTACAGCAACGTAGTTATTTCCGTTGTCCAGGAGATGCGTTAGCGCGAGATCGTACTAAAACAAACGGTGTGTTAAAATACTTCCAGTACACACAAATGTTATTAAATTATTAGTTGCAAAAATATACTTAATAATTATAATACCTGTGGCATGTTTACAAGATGGCTTCTAACTAGGCAATCAATAGCTTCCAGATTGTATTTCAATTCATCCCTGCATTCGGTTATACAGTAGGTTATCTGCTTTGTAGTCCATGCATGTCCATAGACCCTGGCATCTTCCAGTAGCTTCAGAACACGAAGGTGGATGTCACGGTACCGAGTCATTATTTCCACGTGTTCAGAACTTGTTCCCGGCTGAACTATGTGCCCATCGAGCAAACCTTCCACAGCCTGCATAATTTCACGTCATATAAAGTCAGATTAAGCACATTTATTTCTATAAAAATGGGCGTAACGTAATAAATGTAATGTATGAAAAAAAAATGGTCAAGGGCGAGTCGGATTTGGGCATTCAAGATATGAAATTCATGATTGTAGGTCTTTGGGAGTTATAACGTATATAGGTTTGTAACAAAGTAAAAAAATACTTAAAAATTACTACCAAATGTCATAATTTTAAGTATTTTTTGTCATGTTTCAATTTATTTTTATGTCAATGGGAAGTTCCTATAATTACCACCCTACATTTTAATTATGTTGATTTAGAAGTGTTTTTTTTCTGTACTCCAAATGACTGTAAAAAAAATTTATAAGAGTTCCGTTTTTTTTACTAAAAAAAAATATTAATATTTTAAAACTATGTAACAGTTACCCGTTGAAGCAGTGCATATCCAGAGACAATATCCCTGTTTCGCCTGGCCATGATGAGGCACTCAAGGAGGGTGTGCATATTGGTGGCTTGTACTGTGAACGCCGGCAGGCTCAGAGCGCTAGACAAAAACACCTCGGCAGCTGTTATCAGAGTACCCATCTCGTCCGTACCATACACCTGTCCAGAAAATATTTATTCTATGTTATATCTTTTACTGCTTAATTTGATAATAATAGAATCAACTTTTTAATAACATATATTATTTAACTATATCTTATATCCCTCCGGAGAACTTTACTAAAATAGATAATATTCATAAAAACTGCACTTAATTAGTAAAATAATGAAAAATACATAACAATTAAATTACAAAGTTTATTGTGTAGCTTTAATGTCTTATAAATAACATTAATTCAATTAATAAAATAACAAAATTCAACTATACCTGCGTGGGGTTCATAACTTGGTTAAAAGCCATTGGTGGTATTTGTTCTTGAGCGGAAGGCTTCGGGATGAACATGCCTGGGTCTCGTACCGGCATGAAGCCTGGGATGTTGCACGCGAACTCCTCATATACAGCTATCTGTACCTCGGAAGGTCCACCCACGCGTAGCCGGACCCTCTCGGGTATCCTTTCGGTCTGGTAAGTCAATACAATTGGATCAAAGTATCTTCTGCCCTCCTGGCGGGCAAGCTTTCTCATTTCGTAGTCGTTCATAAGCCTCTTATCGAGTTCAGGTAATGCCTTTTCTACGGCAGTCTTCTGGATAAAAGCGCAAGCCAACTCCATGTTCTCGGTCGCTAAGACAGCTGCTGCACTTTCTATAATATCCTTCTGCAAAGCATTTAACTATTATGATAAGGTACCAACGAAGGGCGGTATACAGTATTGCTGCACGTGAAGGACGGGAATACTCACCTGTTGCGGCGTGGTAGGGATGAGCGCGGTGATGAAGGCGGCCTTCAGGTTGGTGCTGATGGTGGTAATGATCTGCTCGCGGCACGTGATCATAGCCATGCCGGCCGTAAGGTTGCGCATCATGTGGTGCGCACATGTGCGCATGCGGCCCTCGTCGGGGTCGAACGCAAAGTCCTTGCGGATGATCTGCTCGCATGTCGTCAGTGCGTACTTGATGGACCGGTCCACCACAGGGTGGATCCACTCCTGGATGGACCGCTCAATGGCGGGCTTCACAAACTGCTTCAAGTGGGGGTAGTTCTGGAAGAGGATGATGTGCGGGTTGAAGCATATCTTCTGCCCGAAGGCGGAGGTGGAGGAGACGTTCACGTCGAGGTAGTTGAACCGGGGCTCGGGAAGCCCGATGACGCCCATCAAGCTGGGGTCGCTGGCGACGAGGCCGGCGGTAGGCGTGGGCGCGGCGGCAGACAGCTCTTCGGCAGGGATCATGGGCGGGGGCGGCTGCGGCTGCGGTTGCGGCGGCGGGGGCACCATCATCTGTATCTGCGGCGCCGCCACGATCGCAGGGTTCACCGGGATCACGTTGGCCGCAGCCTCCTTGTTTGGCTTCGGTTGTGACAGTTGAAACTCAATGGTCCTCAATTTTTCAGGATCCTTTAGATATAGAGATGGTTTGAGGTCGGTGATGTCCAAACCTAAGTTTTTACAGAGCACTTCTATTTCAAACTTTAAATTTAATTTCAAATCAGGTTCTTGATGAAGTTCGGCCAATACATTCATGAGAGCCATGCTCCATGGGTTTGGTGGTTTGAATACGATGCTCTTGGCGCAGGATTCCAAGACCTTCGCAACAAACGGTACTACGTAAAGTAGTTCCTGTTGACCTTTATGATAAGCTTCAAGTAAAAGTGCTTTGAGGTCCAGATCTATATAAAGGATCGGTTGATTACGAGCCAACGTGAGCATACCTAACCAATGACCTAGATTCTTCAGTAAAGACCGATCAGAGAAATTAGCTATGCCTTTGTCGGATCGCAACAACACTCTAATATTCCTATATGTTTCTTTAGTCACCATTTTGTTTATGTCGCGGATTTTAAGGACGTCTAGAAAATTAGAATATAAAGCATGGAAATTAAGCTCAATGGACGCTCGTTTCATAACGAGGTATTGCGACAACCATTGATAGTATTCCTCAGTTATGATTTCTTTTAACTCTTCGCATTTTGTTTGTAGATTAAGTTGGCTGAGATTATTGAAAATAAAGGCGGTCTTGTCCTGAATAGCTTCCGGAGGAGCATTTATCTTCTCGTCCCTATCAGTTGCAGTCAATAGGGTATCAATGTTGGTAGCATTTGCTATAGAGGGCCGACTGCCGATACCTCCTGCGGGGCAGTTTGTAACCTTCGATATCACGGAAATGGGATTGTGCGCGCACACCACAGCCCTGAAAATAAAATTATTTTCTGTTATTGTACTACAGTCGCTACTAAAAAGAATTTAAAAAAATTGATTGTAATTAATAAAATATACATAAGAAAAACATTTCAAACTAATATTTTAAATTTATCTGTAAATACGTGCCTATATGGTGCTGAGACGGTAACAACAGCGGTCTGGTTCAACATGGCGGCCAGGCTTGTTGGCAGGACGGGCCCCTGTGGTTTAGTTGGTGGCTCTTGACTCTGCAATCCATACTCTATATATTCGATGAGATGAGGTGGAAACTCTCCAAAATGAGGTATGGCCTTCACGTGCTCACAATATTTATGATAATCTTTTAAACGCGACTTGAATCTATCCAAAGCCGCTATACCAAAGTAATACATTTTGGAACCTTCCGGTTTGCGTAAAGCATCTAAGACAAATCTTAAGGCCAACCCCAGAGATACATAGCTAGGGACTAATCCTTTTTCTATTATTCCACCAAATAACTGTGCAGTTATATGGAGCTCTTTGTCCGGGTATTGTGGAAAAAATTTATATTCTTCAAAGAGATTACGAAGCATGCACGAGAAAACTTCACGTTCTCTTTTATTTTGTGAGTCTTGGAACTTCTTTAGCATTTCTAGTACCTCATCTATCGATAATGTTGGATGCGGTGGATGATTGTAAATCCTTTGAAAGTAGCTATTCGCCTCGTCTTCGATCTCCTTTGAGACGTTATGCATAATTTCAGGGAAGTGTATGGGATCGGGTAAACGAGGCTTGTCCATCGCCGGTGTAGGTGGCATGCGAGCCAGCGCCGTCATGTTCACGTTTACATTGTGTTGCATGGGCATCATCGCGAAAGGACTATTAGGCCCCGCCCCCATTAGTCGCGACGGAGATCCGGGAGCAGTGACCAATGGGCCCAACGTGCCCGGCATTGCAAAAGCTGTATTCGCTGGCGCCAGAGTCATACTGGCTACATTTGGAGTCAAATTGGCAATAGTATCAACATGAGGCGTAAACAACTGAGCGCCTAATCCAGCAGGGTTGAAAGGTGTTTCTAGTACTCGTGTATGTGGACGAGCTATCCCGGCAATTCCAGGTCTTGCTTTGCTCAAAATCAATGTCTGACAATTTGCTATCACGCTGTAGATTGCTTCTTGCAATTCCTGCTGTACATTCGGAATGCACAATTGCAAGCAAGCCAGTATTGTCGCTATAGTTTCTGGTGGCAGTTGAGCGGCCTTAGGCAGCTGTTCCTCCGTCACTTTGCCTATTACTTGTGGACATCGGCGTTGTAGGAATTTCACCATCGCCGAAACGAAAGTCTCACCGTGGTCCCGAATTTTGTCAGTGAGCCATTTATCTAATTTCAGATATTCTCTTCTGGAAGCGAGACAGGCGAGGTCGATGACGAATGGGAATGATTGAACGTTCAACAATAAGGACAAGGCCTTCAAATCCTGCGCTACGTCTAGTATTCGCGAAAGCTTAGATTGATCGCTCTCACCACGGATGTACCAATCGGCCATAGCGTGCATTATGATAGTTTTGATGTTAGGATTTTGTGTATGCCACGCATGTTGCAACATTATACCGGAATTAGGATGATTGCCGAGAAATATTGGAATCAAGTTGGTCAAAAGCTCTTGTCTAAATACTGTGACGGGTGGATTTATTTGTAATAATGCTAGCAGTAAAATATCTGGGCAATGTTGTAAGGGGAATTTGAACAACTCATGAACTTGCATGTAGTAGCCTCGTTCTGATGCATATAACAATAGCTCAACTAAGTAAAGGCAACGCCAAGTGGCTATTTCCTTGTTATCAGTTTCTGGAGGAGATTTCAGAAGGTCAATAGACACTGGATGGAATGGATGATCAGCAAAACTAAATATATCGGGATGTTTAAGAATGTTTGAAATCAAACTCATTTGTCCCTCTAGATTTGTCCATCGCCGGCAAAGGTACTCAATCGGAAATATGTTGGCCGGATAGCCGGCACTCTGAAGACCTAAGCGTAAAATTGCAAAAAGGAGGCTCAAACCTTGTCTATCTGGTACTATAAACTCTGGATGATCAAGCTGCAGAATTACTTCTTTCCAATTCAAATTAGAAGCCAACTCCTTAAGAGCTTGAACAAACACTTCAGCATTCCATGTTTCTGGCCCATGTGCAATGGCTTCTTTCTTTGCTTCATGATTCATCCAGAAATTTCCAGGAGTTTGTATTTGGGGGCCTTCCGGTACGGTCGCATGGTACCTGACCATCATTGAAATGATTCTTGCTACATCCAAAGCAGTAGGTTCACGAGCACCGAAGTTGATCATATTGTTTTTGCAATCTTCGACAGTCGATGTAAAGTTGTAACCGATATCTCGGATTATTTCAGCTAAAGAATTGTCCATCATGGCTGCTGTCATATCGTCAGTTGTGGTCATTTCCTCCAGAGGCGTTTTAGTATCGTCAGGGTATAGCAGTGGCGCTAGAATAATAGGCACTACTTCGCGAGGAAAATCAATACGTAATCGTTTTAGGAACAAGTCCTTTGTAACAGCTGCGAGTCGAAAGTTCTCAAACGCGAGACTTGTCAGTAGAGTTTGCAAAACTTCAGGGCTGCATTCCTGAAGACCTGCACGCTCGACTTGATGTCCGCGCTCTGGGTAAAGAAATTGTAATCATTTACACTAATTTATTTATTTTTTTAAATATACTATCTATTATATATAAAATTATAATTGTCTTTGTTGTCATTTTCAAATAGGTACTGTCACATTTGTTACTTAACAAGATTAATTACAAGGGTGTGCAGTAAAGTAAATACAAAAAGTAAACAACATGTCACATATTATGATTTTCATTTGATACTAGCACCAGAGCTACGTAATATACCTGCGTCTAGATAACACTGAACAAAGTCCAAAAATCGTTTCTTTAAATGTTGTTTAGTTAGAGATACAATTTCAGGCTTTGATGAATATCTTCTCAGCACCAAGGAGAAGGCAACATCTTGGGCCGTCGTTAATTTCAGCAACCTGGCGAGCCGACTGAGTAATGTATTGAGGGGTTTTAGGACCTAAAACAGTAACAAATTATGAATTATTAAAATTACATATTTTCATTACTTTTTTGGGTTATATAGGGTAATTTAAAATAATTTTAATAATTAGTCAATTAGTAATTTGTAAATCCTTGAAATCTTTGATTGTAAACTTAAGTATATATTTACAATTAATAGGAAGATATATAGAGGATAGATAAATAGATCACTCATAATTAATTAATGCACATCACCTATCTAAGCATTAAGTAGCGCAGCATTAGGAAAACTACATGCAAGTATTTAATTAAATTCTCCTTTAGAAACAATGCAAATATATTGTAACAGAAATAAAAGAGGCATATAGTTGTACTGAAGATATCAATTTTGCATAATTTTGTTTCAGGGTTGTATGAGCCTTACAATAGGCATGCTCAAATGAAATATATTATAAACTTGAACTTATCATTTTTATTTATTTTTTCTTATTTAAATATAGAAATATTATATAAAGTTTCTAATTTAAGTATACTTTTTATATAATAACTACTTTAATAATACATATTTACCTTTTGTAAAGACTTAGTAGGTTGATCTACAGCACGGCAAACTACAGTGGACTTGGCAGGGTGGCTGAGCAACGCTGCAAGATGCTGCGCAAGGAGGGTGGCGTGGACACTGTATGTCGTGCCCTGTCGATCGTTCTCCCACGATGTCTTCGCAGCTTCAGTGAGCAGGCACCTCAGCAGTTGATTTTCTGCTTCCAAGCCATAGAGACTGACAATCTGAACCCAATATGCAACACATTTAAACTAACACAACAAACAAAAGAATTTAACAAACAAGCAAAGCTAATAACTTTCTAAATACGTAAATAAAAACTTGCTATAATGAACTAAATATATGTGCTATTCTAAATTGTAAAAAGAAAAGATAAAGAAAATAAAGATGACAAAAAAATGTATCATTGTAAAGTATGGTAAGCAAGTTAACTAATATTTAATACATGAGTGCTAGGAAAATATTTTGTCTTACTTATAAAATTTATACATTTTTATGAATAATGAAAACATTAAACATTGTACTAGTACAGATATACATTTTATGAAACTAACATATGTTGAATTTCGCAAATGTATGCATTAAACAATAACAAGTTTTATATCAACTTTTGTCATTTCAAAGTCATTTTTAGCTTCACCCTTTATCCTGTGTATAGCAGGGTAAGCAGTTGGAAAATAGTGTTGACATGTCATTGCCTAATTTCCACTGAAATTTTGAGACAGTGCGTGTTGAGTGGCGGAGCTCAGTGTTACGCTTTGGCTTATTACAAGAGAGAGGAAATGTAAAAATATTAAATATTTCATTTCCATAAATGTGAATCGAGCCAACCACTATCCCAATCATATGTAACAATGGTGGATGGTGACTTTGACACAGCATGTGATCATTCACGTGCAATGTCAATGATAATTTTGAATACAAAAAGGACCAAAATATATTCTTCTAAATATACTATTATATTTAGAAGAATATAATGATTTTCTCCACAAATATGTACTTTTACACCATTTAAAATTTAACATTTATATTCATAATATTACTCAATTAATGCAACATTGATGTATTAAAACTCCTTTAAAATTTTTATAATCTTTCACATACAATATACATATATCAATGAATATACATTTAAAAAGAAAAAAGTATGTACATTATTGTACTACATGAGTGATATTCAGTTCAGTTTCTAAATTGATGAAGCTTCAAATGTGTTACATTTATAATATTTCAAAGTCATGAAAAAAAATATTTCGCAAAGACAACTTACATCGAAACCAGCAGCTATAGCAAGCAAATGTATATGTGGCAAAAAAATATTCGCTTTGCATTTTAAATTCAGGCAATTTGTCTACATATCATGACAAAAATTTGCAATGTTTAATGTTTTTAATAGACCTTTACAACAGCACTTTTAAAGAAAATATTGAAAATGTAGTGGTGCAGCGGTTCTGCTTCTGACTAAAAATATATTTATTTTCATTTCCTTGGTCTGGTAACAACATAAAGCATGATATTAGGTTCCACCACTTTCACTCACGAAATAGCTCAAAAATTAAGCAGAAAGTGGGCAACAGAGTGTAACACTAGATTCTCTCTACCCTGCTATATGTGAATTTCATAAAAATGTATAAATATATCATGACTAATAATATATTAATACCAATACATGTCAAGGTCCATATATTATTATTGATATTTACTAACAAGCTGTGATGTCTGCAATTAACAATGCATTTACTATATCATATTGTAATGTCAGTCCTTGAAGTGATAATGAATAAAAAATCAGGTCAAAAAGTCAAGTGGCTCTTATACATAATTTTTATATTTGTATATTTGTGAAACATTAACAAACTTATTTTATTAATTCAAATGCAAACTCAATACATAAATATATTAATAAAGTTAAAGCATTTTTATCACATCAACAGCAATACACTAAAATATGATAGAACTAACACATTTAGTTACCAATGAAACTAAATGATATAAGCAGTTTAAAGAAATGCACTTACTAAGGACAAACACAATCTACTATTTTATATAAAAAATGCTGAATGCATAAAATGGTTCAACTAATTTGCACACAAATATAATGTAAAACTCACATTTGGTCTTCTTTTGTGAACATGGCAAGACATATAAAAAGAAAGTTTTTAAAACAATTTCTTAAAAATACAATCAGTAAAATGTAAGATAAATTATATTTGAAAAGAAGAAGAAAGTGCACTGTCTGGCAAAAAAATATTATTTAAAATAATCACAATAGTTCATATATTTGTTTTATAAACCATCTCTATTACTGTCTGAACAATTTGCCAGTATAGAAAAGTTCACTTTACTTTGAATATTAAAGTGATGCTTACATACCGACCACTCTGTATATTTATACACATGCCATATACATTTCATTATATTAAGGCAATGAAATAAATGAGTTATTATTTTATTATACTGATATGTGTGGTTACATCTCAAAGTAGAATGCATACATTAAATTAATATTATTAAGTAGTTTCATTTTCTTATGAGATGCCATTAGGAGTATTTGTGGAATATACACCAAAACTTCCATTAAACTTTAACAAATATTCAATTATTTAATTTCGTACATTTTAACCTTTCATAATTAGTTCCTTCAATAAAACAATTGTGACTAAAATTATTGTTAGTAATGTACACATATAATAAGCAGTGCTTTACAAAAAGCAATCGAAACATCTTTTTGTTTAATAAAATCTTATCTAACACAGAGAAATTTCACATTCCATTTTTAATATATATCGTATATAAGAATACGACATAAGATAGAAGACAAAAAATTGGTCAGTTCCAGCTGTGGTGAATTGCCAAATCCCTATGAAACCGTGACATTATCACGAGTCGCACCTTAGTTGTTACACTACAAAAAATTACGAAACAGTATTTTTTTGTTAATATAAATAGATACTTTCATCAATGAGGAACATTTATAAACGCGCAAATTCACATTGAACCACTTTATACTGCTCTCCAATAACGGCACTTTACAATTTTCTGCTATCTACTTGATATTTTGGCAATAGAGCACAGTGCGATAATGCAAAAATATAAGCAATCCCAACTGTTATATAAAATATGTCTTATTACCAATTCAGCTCGTGGCTGTGACCGTCCACAATATGGCGACAATTGAAAACAAAGACAAACTGTAAAATGAAATAACTTACCTGAGACAACTCTTGATTAGTCTGCTTGAAATTCTTCTTATTTAAATTTGCAACGAGATAATTGATTTGTGATAAGCTAAACGTTAAAGAGTCCAGGTTCATAGTTCCATTAATGCGAAACCGAAAGCTTCAAACACGTTTGAAGCTTTCTCGATTTTTGACGAATGATTACGGTAAATGTATGTTCTTTTACAGTTTTTTTGCGGAATAACAACAAGCCTAAGGTCAACATCACCAATAATATTTTTCACTTCAAATTTAACATAATTTCAATGCCACTGCAATATTTCATTACTCAAAAATCTGCACAAGATGACGAAAGCACTAACCAGTCGGGTCGTTCGATCTCGTACTTCTTCGCCATTCGTACAGTACAATTACGTTATCTTTAAAGCGCAATGCTCCCAACATAAACTAAAGATTAAAAATGAAAATGAGTTGCTAGTGCAATAATCATATTGTATAATGACTATGGAATGGTGTCCTAATTTATAAATAAATAATTTCTAAAAAATGCCTTCCTCATTTCAAAAAGAATATATTTTAATGTATTTTAAAGATATAAAAAAATATGAACAAATGCTAAATAAAAATAAATAATTATATTTTATAATTGTATTTTAAAAATGTTTTTTTTACAAAGACATTTATTTTTACATTTTTGAATTTTATGTACGTACGTTTGGTACGTACATACTTAATTATTGAGTTAAAAGAGAGATATAAACATAATGTGTATATTACAATACTATACGGTAAAATGTTAATCTGCCTCATCATGGTCCATTAGATTTCGTTTTCAGTAAAACTATATAAGTTCTAATGTTGGCAGCATTAGTTTTGTACATCCATAAACTATAAGCAATCTATATGACGTCATAACCGAGGAAAGAAATGAAATGGCAATTTTCCTAAAATTGTACTTTTAATCAAGAATTACGTCTTTATAAAAAATAGCGTGAAGAGCTGATATAAGCTTGGAAATTATAATGCAATTTATTGAAGTGGAATCTTTGTCTACCCCTATTTATTTAAAAAAAAAAGAATTCGCTAAAATGTGTTAATACGAATAATGACAACAAGGGAGAATATATATAATAAATAAAAATATATATATATTATAAGACACTCCGTTCCCCACTTTCTGCCAAATTCTGGAGGCATTGCGTGTTGAGTGGCAGAACTCTACGCCGCGCTTAACCTTTACACCAGAGCAAAGAAATGGAAATATAAATTTAAGTAAATATTTCATCTCCTCGAGTGGGGATTGAACCCACAACCAGTCGGTTTTATATAAATATGTAAAGAATTGAAATTAAATTCACGCTTCACGCTGTATTACTAGTGAGGAATTTAGAGAAAATGGAGTGCCAAGCGCTACGGTCTCTATATACCTGTTTCACCTCCTCGTCTGTCGTCGTCAACTTCTTCATACATACCCTTCGGGCCGTCCTCATATTTTTTACGTCACTTTTCTCCATTATCTTTCGTGCTGTGTTTTTGAAAGTCAACCGAAGTCTTACCTTACCTACCGCTCACTTTTCCTTCATAAATCTTTTGTGCTATTCTTTCATCACCCATCTATTCGCACGTTCTTCTACATTCTCAGTGTGAAAAGTATGATTAACTTATTTTTAGTGAATCAGTATACTTACAATTAAGTTATGGACACTTGAGTGTAAAGGATCGGTCCTGGAACAGATCAATATGTAGACGTTGCTACACGAGGCGTCCAAACTTGGAGTCGCATTATCGCATAAGAAGCTGGAAGTTTTAAGATTCGTCAATCAGAGAGGAATAAGTGCTTCCAAAATATTAGAGACAGGTCTGAAACAGGAAATGGAAATGTTGAAGTATGCTCTGCCAATATATTTAAGAATTATGAGGGAAACAGTGACAGAAATATATGATAAATGAAAACCAGGTTGTAGTAAAAAACACGTCAAATGGTGAGATGATGAAGTAAAAGAAACATTGTAAAGAAAAAAGAAAGCATGTTAGGACCATAAGGCCTTAGATAAATATTTTTAATAAAAAAAAGTCGGGACCTATAAGTAATTCTTCAATCAATAATTTTTTTACCAGGAACCCTGCGTAATTCAAAGAGGTCCCGACTGTTAATCCTAATAAACTATTTGGCTTGTTTATTTTCTTTTTAGTTTTATGAATGTCGGGGTTTAAAATCCTCGTATTTAGCTCTTGAATTTGATACCCATATTGTGGTATTCGAAACGATTTTTTTTTCATTAAGTCCAATGGCGTCCCACAGCCGCCATGATTATTTTTTTTAACGTCACCTATCTAAGAACACTTGGGCTGCTAATACAAATCTAACAATATCTTAATTAAGTAAATCCGTTTAGAGGTTCTGGAGATATGAGGTAATAAAGAATATACATAAGCGCCAAACGAAAGTACTGATAGAGATGAAGCGTGAAATTTCTAAGAAAAAAAGGGATAAAATGTTAACGAGCAACTTTGGGGAAAATACAAAACAATTCTAACGAGATTTTAGTGATTCTCAAGGTTGTTTACTTATTTGACATATGTTTTACAGCGGTGAGCAGTATTTACAAGAAGGTGTACGTATGTCTCTCTGCCTCAATAATATCACCATCTGCAATATATACATATATAATAAATACTGCAGATGGCGAAATTAACATACAAGAAGTTGAGATAGTCATACGAAGACTAAAATGTGGTAAGCACAGTGGGAGCAGATGGAGCTACGGCGACGTTTCTTGGACTTGTTCTGGTTCTTGTGCAACTTACGCTGAAAAACAAGGGAGTCCCGGATGATTATCAGCCACAGCGGGGTGCAGGCAATATGCGTTTTTTATAAAGGCAAAGATTCACAGAGACACTGCAAGCTAGAGAGCTATCAATTTCAATAACTTGTATACTAAAATTTATACTTACTAAAATATTAACAAAGAAGTTTTTAGAGCATTTATAAAATAGGAACAGACGTTTTATAGGGATATAATATAGGCAGATATTTTGGGTAGACTGCCCTGGTACGATATAAGCGGACACTTGTTGAAAGTCTTTTTAGAGTTCACAAAGCTAGCTCTATGCGAAGTCGAAAAAGTACATCGCACGAATTGAATAAGGTTGCGCCATGTCAGCTTGATTGTTCAAATTCTATTAGGATAGCCAAGAAGTGACAGAAAGTGACATGATAGTGAAAATTTCCCTCTCAAATAAAGTCCATTCTCAAAGAAGGACCAGAGCTTGTACTTGCATTTGAAAGTAATAAAGAAAAGACATAATCATTAAATTTGTCTAAACTACTTATTTATTATTAAGTTATGTATTTAATATAATATTCATCTTCTTGAAATAATTTACTCTTAATAAGTAAATATAAGAAAACCAAACTAAACTTGTCAAAATTGGAAAATTTGTGTATATATTTTAATTTAAAAAAACTGGAAGGAAGAAAAAAACATTCCCGGCCCTGCATGGTCCTCGGATATAACCATTAAAAATAGAAAATAAAATATTGTTATTATTATACTTACGGTGGCGCTGTATGTATTCTGCACATAGGAGAGTAGGCAGAGGGAACTTGGGAACCTAGAATTAAGACACTACGTTCTCATTAAGGTATTTCCGTTCCTTACTTTCCGCCGAAATCTGGAGGCATTGAGTGTTAAATTGCGGATCTCCACGTCACGCTTTTTCGATACAATAGCGGGAAAATGAAAATATTAAATATTTCATTTGGGAACGAGCCCACAACTCTGCCACTCGCTTACATCTGTTCATTCGATTCGCCATGACTAGCCTCATATAACAAAATATGTGGAATAAGTGTCGAGGAAAACAAAACCAGTCACCATCATTCAAACATTTATTTATAATTCTATAACATCAAATGAGTAGAATGTTTTATTTTTTAATTAACATACACAGTCGATGTTTTGACATTATTTTTTGAAGGCTAAAACGTAATTATACGAATCGTATCAGTTCAATCGAGTATCGATATTGAGCTAAAGGCAAAACGTGCAAGAATTTATGTTGTCTGTAAGTTGTGTGTATGTGTATATCTGTATATGTGTTCTGTGAGTGTGACGGATCAGAGAATAAAAGATAAAATTTGAAGACTACATTAATTGTTAGGTTAGTCAATTTTTTTAAATATCATTAGTTATGTAAGGTTTTAGGAAATTAAAAAAAGTATATTGACTTTTATACTATTACTCTTAAAGCAGTACATTTTTTGTATTTGCATATGATTACTATTTATTTTTTTATTATTACGTAGTTCAAAAGCAAAATATTTTTTTTCTTCCTTAAAAATAGTCTATACTATTTATTTTTCGTGAATATATTTATATATTTACACATATTTAATGATAATTTCCCTAGATACTAGTTTTGCGTCCATTATATAACAGCGATTGTAGGAACCATATATTATATTTAATTTATTTCTAACCTTGCTCGAAAAAATGTTTTTCCTAATAGACGTTAGTGACTTTTCCGTAATAATTTTAGACATTGTTTGATTTATTTCAGTTTAATGGCGATTGGGAAGTTCCTTCGGAGGAACTTGGTGAGCATAACTTTTCCAACCTTAGCAGTAACACTCATTTGGGCTGATTGGAATCACACTAGAAAGTGGAAAAAGGAACAAAAACAGTAAACATGGCCATATTTGGAATTACTCCTCGTTTTATTTGGTTTGGTGTCCCTATGACTGGATTTTTCATTGGAAAGTATCTTGATGACCAGGAAACTCTGAGAATGACAAGTTTTAGGGATAAATCAATGCTTTTCGGAGGAAGAGTAAAGGAGGGTGATCCACCTTCTTGGCCCTGAACCATTATGTATTGGTTTAAATATTAAATGTGAAAATTATTAAATTTAGTTAACAGTATGTTATGTTTCATTTATATTTTCCTAAAAACATTTTCTTTTAAAATAAGAAATAATTAAAATGTATTTTTTTCTTAAGTCTACAATGATGAATATGATACAGAATTTAATATTGTAAGGATACATACATGTCCATATTTTTTCTTGTCATAATAGCAATTGGTAAAGACTATAATATAAAGAGCCATTGTGTCATACTTTGCCGAGAGATCTGAATAATATAATTTGATCAATTAAATCACATTAATATTTGCATGTTTTCAATTTAAGTAAACTTAATCATAATAATTTTATCAAGTGACTATTCTTTTATATTAAATAATAACATTTATTACTGTAAATGCTGCTTGTAACTTTGTTTAAATGGTCTTTATGACCCTTGCCATTGTAGTTGCATTTACTACTTGTTATCATATAAACATGCAGCAGGTAGTCGGACACTAATTGAGACAGATGCTATTATAAAGGTTTCCCTTTTTCTATATTTCACCCAAATTCTAGACTACCATGTCTTATTGGAATATAGAAACAAAAACAGTTTAAATATACTTTTTATGAGTAGAGCCATGATTGTGAATTATATTTCCACTCACAGGTTTTCCGCTGTGTGGAAATTGAATTTACAATAAATATTTTTTGGTTTCCGTGTTCCAATGTGACAAAGTATTGTGTTGAGTTGCAAATGTCTTAATTTGGGTGAATAATGGAGAATGGAGTGGCTTGAAACTAAAGTTTTCTTAAGATAGCATAAATTATCAAAAAAAAATATTCGTACAGTAAAGCTGTACTCCAACATTTTGCGAAGAACTGTTTTTAATTTTATATGTCAATGGAAAATGCCTATCATACTGTAAAACTTTTGTCGTGGTGGCATTTTATTAATAATAATAGTTGTAGGTACATCACGTCAATTTTTTTCTAAAAATTTTTAATGTCTAGATACACTTTTTCCCTTTTTTATCTAAGTATAGTAGATAATGAATTAAAAGGTCCCTGGGCTGTGTTTTCCAGGCCTGCTAGTTAATTAAATAATTGAAATCTTATAAAATTTTATTAAATTTTGTTCCATGTTTTACAAATTATCTATTTATGAGACCTGAATGTGTGTTCATTTACAAATGTTGAAGTGTAAACATAGACTTAAAGATAATAAATACCTCTGATATCACATGTGTGGATGTGGGTTCACATTTGTGATAGTGTGATCACATGTGTGGATATTTGGTCGCACGTATGAACGTGTGATTAGTGACCATATGTGTGGATGTGTAATCATGTGTTAGGCTGTCTAATCACATGCGTAGACGAATGTTCATATATGGAGGTGTGATCATACATACGAAGCTTAAAGGGGGCTTTTTTTTATTTTTCAGGACAAATTTTTTGTTAATAAAATTTTTGAGGCAAGCACAAGCCTATGCCCCATTGCTACGCCCATGGTAACATGTATAGTTATTGGATCACATTTATGAACGTGTAGACGTGTAATAGTCTGTGTAGATCCCTTTGTAGATGAGCTATATATTATTCATGCGGACAATCAGGTAGAGGGGGCTTCTGTGTTGAGAAAAAATAATTAGTTTACTGTGACGTATCAACCAGGATCAGTCACTGAATGGTGACTTGTCTCCCACTAGATGTGCGTTGAGTTCAAATCATCACTTCACCTTTCAATTTAGATCTCTACAATATTATGAATCTAATGGCATGCATTGTGCATGTCGTCACTCCGCCAAGCATGGGGGCGTCCTATAAGTATTATGATTTATATATATATATATATATATATATATATATATATGTCATTTTAGTGTTAATCCCAGAACACCGTTACTCTCTAATTATATAAATTACTTACTGCAACGAATAATAATAATTTACTGATAAATATTACAATTTAAAAATAATTAATGGCTATATTGTAGAAAGGGCGATACATTTATATAACAAAAAAAAATATAACAAACAAACTTTTAGATTAAAGATTTACATTTTGAATTTCATATTATGTTTTGCTTTAATTATTTTGTGCATTATATTTATTAGTTAGTAACTAACTAACTGGGGGGTCCACGATGGAAGGCTTGCCCGCAGCGAACCCTGCCAGCCCTTACGAGAGCTGCAACGTTCCAACCGCCACGTGTAACTCGCGAGAGCGCACTGTTAGGGCATCCCCAATACGATGCGCACCAGTGCGTCCCCGTTGGTGTGTCAAGTAACGACGAGTGCGGCGTTCGGGTTCAGCACGCTATGTCTGGAATGCCGGGAGATGGAATGTAAGACGAAATATATAAGATAAGATGAATTATTTGATGTGATGGATTACAGAGATTTGGATTTTATTTGTATGCCTGAGACTAAGCGAAATGCCAGTGACAAATCCGAATTACCTGGCAGTCCTAAGTTGGTTAGTGCAGCGGTAGAATATAAGGATATGATCAACCCGAGACTGCTTTGAGCTAGGATACGATCAACCCGAGACTTTTGATTTCGCTTCAAGCTGAGGATAACAAGAGTATTCTTGTTAGCGGCGTATGCGCCAATATCCTCAGCTCCTTTAGGCGATGTTCTATACTCGAGGAATGTTCTAAATAGTGTCTGAGAGAAGGAAAATATAATAAGATATGGTAACTTGAACAGACGGGTCGGAACTGCGCGAAGCGATTATCGCGTCGCGAGTGCTAGTTCGGTATAGCTGGAAGTTTCAAGATCCGATTAGAGAAGAATATCAAGAAAGAGTTTCCAAAAAGCCAGACAACAGTGAATCTGGAAATGGAAATTTCAAGTGTGCTGGCAGAACCTTAGGGAAGTTATGAAGGAAGCCGCTACAGGAGTATGGGGTAAAAGAAAAAGAAACTTTAGCAAAAACTGCGACGAATGGTGGGATGATGAAGTTCAATGATGCTGTAGAAAGAAAGAAGAAATCATTTCTTCTTTCTTTCAGGCTGGATTATAAAGCCTCGGGTAAGGATAAAAGTATGAGAGAGATAAAAAAGAAAGACTATAAGCTGCAAGACCACCAAACGAAATTACTGATAAAGATAAAGCGTTAAAAGTCAGAGAATGAAAGAGATGAAAACAACTTCAGGGTAAACACGAAGCTTTTCTGGCGAGAATTTAGAATTTCTTGAGGTTGCTTGTTAACCTATAGAATGAAAGAGGTGCTTTTGAAAGACGGTAAAATTTTAACAGAACAACCACACGTTTTGCAGCGAGCCACGCGTCTTGCACTTGTTCTGGTTTTTGTGCAATTTATGCTGGAAATCAGGGGAGGTCCCAGATGCTCGGCAAGGTGCAGCCATCGTGCCTTTATAAGGACAAAAGGTCACAGATAGACTGCGCAAGCAATAGGGTTATCAGTTGGATTAGGTTGAGTAGTAAAGTTTATTCTAAAGTATTAGCGAGAAGAATTCAAGCGAGATCCGAAAGTCTGTTTTGGGAGCCCAATGAGGCTTTTGACCTGGAAGAAGGTGTATGGAGGTGTTTCCTCCGCATGATCACGGAAAAATCTTGCCCGTTAAACAAAAACATTTCTGTGCTTTTGTGGACTTGGAAAAGGCGTTGAGTTGTGAGAACGTAATTATGTGAAGTAACTCACATAATATGCCCCAGTACAATGAGCGGACTTTTGTTGCAGGCTGTAAAGTCTATTTACAGATATCACTCAGCTTGCGAGCGAGTTGGAACTGGCATATCACCCTGGTTTGACATCCAATCGGGTGTTAAAGAAGGATGCGCCAAGTCAGCTTGGTTGGATAGCTGTCTCCAAATGTAAAACAAAACAACATGGGAGTGAAAATAGATAACTTAAGTGTAAATTGCCTGCTGTATGTAGATGATACAGTACTCATTGCAACATCAGAATTGCAGACATTGCAAGTTGCAAGATTGCAAGTTGCAGACATTAGTCACCATTCTGAAAGAAATGTGTGAAAATAATGTTCTAAGCATGAATGCGAGTAAGACAAAGGTTCCGGTATTTGAAAAAAATTAAGAAAGGACGGATTGTAAGCTCAGTGTAAATGGTAAGATACTAGAAAAAGTGAATGAAGTGGTATATTTGGAAAGTATGTTCAGGAAAGATGGAAAAAGCTAGATTAGATTAGTTATTAATTAATTAATTAATCTAATAAGATTAGAGGCAATTTTTATTTGAAGTAAAATTGAGAGTATCTTGTAGTGATGTTTTTGAAATATCCTTATGATAATAAAAGTTATATTTTTGTTATATTTTATCAATATAGTTATATTTTTAAGACTTTAATTAAAATCCTGTCTTATGACTAAATTCTTTTACTAAGTTTACTGGGCCAGAAAGTTCATTGTTATTTAATATTTTTTTAAAGTATTACTCACAGTATTATGGACGTGATAATGAACTATCCCTTGCGTATAATGTAGATGCTTGAAAAAACATCGCGTATCAAATAGAAAAATATAAAATTTGAGAGAGAGTATTTATTTAATATTTCGTAAGTAAGTATCGATGAATAAATTCGATACATCGATGCTTAGAGAGTATTGCAATGTCTATAACAAAATGTCATAAGCTATTTTAGATATGTCAAAAAATGATAAAATTGCAACCTTATCACATTTGCTAATAATTTTATAAATATTAATATTATCAAACAAGTATTAATTTATATATAATGTTGTCAATAAAACGTTTAACGACGTTGTCGGCTTCAAAGATTCATTCAAATGCACGATTAAATTTAAGAAATGGATGCTTTGAAAACAATATTAGTAAACACTGCGACTACAATTTTTTAAATATTTGTCGATCACTGTCCGTGTTACACAGTTTAACCAAAAAATCTAGGAATCCTGTAAGTATTCTACAAAATAAGGTATTTTTTGTACTTAATATTATTGCATAATGAATTAGTAATATTATAAAATGTTAGCTTTATCAATTTTACAATAAAATTATAGTAATATATTGAAAATACAAAGAATATAATATATTTTTTTATTTTTATAGCAGTTACAACAATTTAATGCTGAATATAAAGCAGTTTCCCATTTATTAGAGAGGTCTCATTTACCAGGTATAAGGTCACTGTTATGTAGTAGAAATATTAAAAATATACACACAAGTTCCCACAATTATAAAGAAGAAAGTGACAAAGATAAGGTAAAAACACATTATTTTCTGTTGTATCCTTTATCATTCATATTATTTTATATTTCTAAAACATTTGAGGTAGCAAAACAAGATGTTTTTTTATGTATTTTTTTTTTAAATTGCTCTTATTTTCAGGATAAAAAAAAGGGTAAGAATGACGAGCCAAATTTACCATCACTCTTTATAAAAGTAGCATTTTGGATGTTGACTACCTTTACTTTAATAATCCTTAGTTCACTACTAGTTCCTGGAGATAATACACAGAATGAGGTAAAAAAATTATTTCCTATATTATTATAATGTAAAGTTTATCAATTCTTATAAAAGGTGGGTCGGTTGTGGTACAGCAGCACAACATATGACCACTAGTGGGAATTGTTTAAATTTCCTGGGTCTAGAAAAAGACAAAATGCAGCATTAAGTTCTGCCATTGAACTTGCAATTTTTCCAAAATTGACCTGAAAGTGTGGAAAAAGAGAGTTTTACTACTTAATTTCTACAGTCTTCTCTAGTTCTTTATTTTGTATGACTTAATATTCTCCAGTTTCTTTTCATATATGTTAATTAAATATAAACATTTATATCTATGTAGCTCATTCGGTACGTATCTTGGAATGAATTTGTATACTCAATGCTGTCGAAAGGAGAAGTGGAAGAGATCATTGTACGACCAGACCTAGAAATTGTTACTATTATTTTATATGAAGGAGCCATCATTAAAGGAAAAAAGGTAGGTATTAATGAAAGTATGGTTTATGTTGTGATTATTGTTGTAAAAATCTCAAATCAAAAGATTACAGATTAAAGTAAAACAAAAAAGAAACTCCCAATCATCACCACTTGGAAGAATGAATTATTTTCATTGCTTTGGTAACAAGTGACAGGAATTTAAATTTCACCACAAAATATTCTATGTCCTAAAAATTGGCTAATAAATGGAGTATTTGGCATTTGGTACCAGCAGAGGTCCTTGCTATATGCAAGTACAGTGTGAACCCAATAAAAAGTTTTTATCATAACATTGGCATATGATTTGAATTGGAAAGCTTTTACACTATGAATAACTGAACTGGAGTGGAGATACATATAATTAATTAAATAAGTATTTTTATTCATCTAAATTTCTTATTTTAAAAGTAAATGTCATTATAGACACCACACCGAGTTTACCACATGAATGTAGGCGACATCCATAGATTTGAAGAAAAACTTCGTGAAACCGAACAAAACCTTGGAGTTAAAGAAGGTGATATTGCCATTGTTTTACATAATACTCTGTTCCAGTATAAAAATATATATATACATATAGATTTTTTTAACAAAATATATCTTTTTCTATTTTATATAATATATGTTGTTGTTTGTTTATATAATACCATTTTGAATAATTATTACTTTGTATACTATTTTTGATGTTTAAGAGAATATTAAATTTACTATTTGTTCTATTATTGAACTCAACTATCACTTATTACATTTATTAAAATCTATAAAATATAATTTTGCAATACTTTAATCAATTTGGAAAGTAAATAAATATATTGGAAAATATTTATCAATTTTTAATTTAATATTATTATGTGTTATTTTAGGAGTCCGTGTAATATATGACAGGAATGGCAGTGTCGCTGGCAAGATATTTACTACTCTACTTATAGCTGCAGTTATATTGTCTTTCCTGTATTCAACAAAATCTATGAAAATGAATATCAATTTGGGTGGATTTGTAAGTAAACTATGTTTAATTATGTATTTCTTTTTTGTTATTCATTATTATTCATTCTTAGTTAGTACTTAGACAAAGAGAATCTAGTGCTAAAACATTTTATTTTTTATGTTTAAAATCATAAAAATCTTAATTCAGAGTGGGTTTGAACCAACAATGGTAGCATTTACAGTCAGATACTGCCCTACTGCACCACAATAGATCACTAATTATACAAGTAATCTACATATTTTCTTTGAGTAATAAAGTATTTTATAGGTTGATGTATTCTTAAATATAATAATGATTTTTTAATTAATTATTCTTAAATATCTTTAATTTGATATTTTCCGATCACTGAACTTTTCTATTTTATATTACACTAGTGGGCGCGCGCAGCTTCGCCCGCTTATTTGCACCCTCAGGGATGAATTCTAAAAAAACCACGAAACACTTGTTCAATAAAACGTTTTTAACAGTTTGAATTTAATTTTTTATAAAAATCGGTGGCGATTTATTTTTTTTTCCATACAAACTTTCCAACCCCTATTTCATCCCTTTAGGGTTAAAATTTTTCAAAATCCGTTCTTAGTGGATGTCCAGATTACGAAAATAAACATCTGTCCAAATTTTACGTTTCTACGCACAGTGGTTACGCCTGTGCGTGTCCTTTTATGTATATAGATTGTTATAATAATAATAATAATAATATTTTAACGTGTTGTTATTCTCGCCAATTTAAATTTGAATGCCACGTTCTCCACTTTCTGCCTGTTTTTCGAGGCATTGCGTTGAGTAGTGCTTTCAGCCAAGCTTTGGCTATCATAACGTGGTAATGAAAAAAAATCATTACCCAGAATGGGGATCGAACCTACAAGCATTGCATCACGAAGACTGCGCTACGTACTGAAATTCTGTAACATTAATCAATTCAACAACTATATAAAAATTTTTCAGAGTCAATTACGGCGCGCTAAATTCACACTTGTTGACTCAATGAGTGGTCAAGGGAAAGGTGTCAAATTTGAAGATGTTGCCGGCCTGAAGGAGGCTAAAGTTGAAGTTATGGAATTTGTGGACTACCTGAAGCGTCCTGAACACTATAAGAGCTTGGGAGCTAAGGTATAATTAAATTAACAACTCAAATAATTATTTAAATTAAATTATAGACTAGAGACCCGCTCTCGGTTTCGCCAGCAAAAAAAAAACATTGTTTATGGTTCTACTACATTATTTTTTATAACTTCACGCTGTAGATCTTGTTTATGACGGGGTTGCATTCCCGCATTGCGTGTTGAGTGGCGAAACTCAAATAAAAATACAGTATAACCTTAATGTACAGTACAAGCCTCAATATAACGATATACTCGATTTAACGAATTTTTCGCAATCTCCTAAAACTCCCCGTAAGAGTTAATACTAAATATACCTTTACATGACGAATATGTTTGTTTAAAACCTTTTTAAAACGAATTTTTAATGTAAAATATATAAAAAAAGTATTATTTACCTCTATATAACAAATTTTATTAACTTATAACCTTAACATAACAAATCCTATCAGTTTACTACATTCAATTTCATATTAAATCCATGTGTCGACAAGTTCAAACTTATTAAATCTTTCGTAAGACAGTTATTATTGTTTAGCGTTCAGTAATGTGAACATTGCTGTTTGACACTGTTGTTTTACAGAAACGAAAAACCTGAAATCAATAATTTTATTAACCATATTACTTCTGTATAACAAACCTCATTGTAACAAATTAATTGATAATACTAATATTAAATAGAGGTTGCAAATTATTAAATATTTCATTCCCTCGAGTGGGAATTGAACCTACAACCCTTACGCTTACAGGCACATCTTTGTGCCACCGCGCAACGTAGATAGAGGGAACCTGAAAACACGCCCAGGTACCCTCGGTCTACTCTGCTATGTGGAAGATACATTGTGAGGAGATAAATATTTATAAATTTGAATTTACAGGTACCTAAAGGAGCTTTACTGTTAGGTCCGCCTGGGTGTGGCAAAACACTGTTAGCTAAGGCCGTGGCAACTGAGGCCAATGTTCCATTTCTATCTATGAATGGTTCAGAGTTCATTGAAATGATTGGGGGCTTGGGTGCTGCTAGAGTTAGGTATGTCTTTTATAAATTAATTAGTTATTTAATATTATGAATTGTTCATTTGTAAATTTTAAATCACCTATATTAGGTATGCAATGATTAATGAAACAATTTACTTTGCTTGGAAGAAGTTATTATTATATTAAGTATTTTTTATTTCATAGCGTTCATATTAATAAACTCAACTATTGATGTCGTTGTCGCTCGATTGCACAATGCTTGACTGTAAAGGTAACGGTGAGTTCGATCGGAATATATAGATATCGATAGGAATTAATAATTTTCATTTTCTCACCCTTATAATATGACATAATTAATAATCTGTGAAAGGCTTGATACTTTGGCTTTGTGTAGAGACGTCTCCTCGCTGTGCGTTCCTTATCCATTCATTATTATGGGGAGTGTTCTGAAGAACTCTTTGACCTGTTACCTGCCGCCGAATTTTCTAATCGCACAGTACGCCATAAGCTGAGATATCATCCACACCACCTGGATACGTGGCAATCCACTACTGTGCGGTTTCGTAGGAATTTCCTTCCACGGAACTGTGGAATGGCCTACCCGCGGCAGTGTTTCCAGCTCGATATGAAATGGGTACCTTCAAAAAGCGCGTCTATCTCCACCTTGGCGGCCGGCAACGAACCTGTAGCTCCTCTGGTGTTGCACGGGGTCGTGCAACACCAGAGGAGCTACAGGTTCGTCGGTAATCACTTACCATCAGGTGACCCGAACGCTCGTTTGCCTTGTCCTTTTCCATAAAAAAAAAATGATGTTGATTTCCGCTACTCAATAACACCGAATGTCTTTAAAATTGGGCGGCGCGTGGATGAACGGTGTTACCTAACACTATGTTATAAGTTCTTTGATTTTTCACGATTATTACACATTTTAAATGAAACAATTTTAACCGGATTAATCGCATATATTTGGTATTATACATTTTGGAAACCCGACGTTTCGAATACTTTGCAATAGTCCGTGGTCATGGGTAGACGGGGAGTCTACCCGTGTATTATACCAAATATACGCAATTAATCTGGTTAAAATAGCAACACTGTTTCTTCTGTATATTACATGCGGGATACTAAATGGAGTTAAAAATAATGAAACACTTAAAAACCATCCACAGGGATCTATTCAAGGAGGCGAGCACGCGCGCCCCGTGCATCATCTACATAGACGAGATGGACGCGATAGGGCGCGCGCGGTCGGCTGCGGCGCGCGGGCCCGGTGGCGGCGAGAGCGAGCAGACCCTCAACCAGCTGCTCGTCGAGATGGACGGCATGCGCAGCCGCGAGGGCGTCGTCGTGCTGGCCTCCACCAACAGGGCGGACGTGCTCGACAAGGTACGTCACGCCGGCTTAGCCAGTTCATCATTTCTTGATCATCATCACTTTTTTTTTTAATTCTTACTTACACTACAGACTTATGGTCCGTACCTTTTGTTATTTTTACATTTCTTTTAATACTTTTTTCAATAGATATTACCTAGAACTAGACTTCTGTTATTACATACATATATTTCTATATTTATACAATATCTGCTTAAGACAGTCCAGTTATTCATTTTAGTTGCCACTTACTAACATAATCTAACACTATAATCTAAATCTACATGCATAAAAATAAACATTATAAATAAATTTAACTCAATTGATTACAATCATCATCACTTGACTCCTCCCTCGTCACAGCTGGTGGTACTGGTGTGATGTCACCCATTTAGCATTTATATGCCTAGAAATTATTAAATTAAAACTATAACGATATGAGCGATATGTTTGTATACTATATTTTTTATATTTTTAAAATGTAATGTTACAGCATTTAGAACTCCTCTGCTATTCCTTATCACACTTCGTCGAGTTCTCCACCTATTTAACGTGTGGTGTAATTTACAAATACAGTAGTGATACTTAATAAACTGTCATGAATAACACAAGAGGGAAAATTATGAGGATGCAATGTCAGATATAGTCCTCTATATCATATAATTATAATATTACTATAATTGATATATATATATATATATATATATATATATATATATATATATATATATATATATATATATATATATATATATATATATATATATATATATATATATATATATATATATATATATATATATAT
>DWMY01000186.1:0-38180 GCA_018249775.1 Heliconius hecalesia formosus
AACTCAGTAATCACATATTTTATAGAATTTGATATTCAAGAAATTGTGCTGCGAACTTAACCTCACTTTTATCAAATCTCTAATAACTCAGCTCTCAGATTGCCAAAATTTATATAGATTTCAGGGATGGAATGATGTACCTAAATCTATTAAATCATACCATTTTCATATCTTTACATTCTGGGCCCAACAATGTATGGAATACTTTCAGTCTCCTTTGTAGATATTGGAATAGATGAGTGTTCGTTATCCACTTTTTGCCAATTATGACTGAGACCATCGTAGCGAACCGGGATAGCGTCTAACTGTAGATGTGGTGGATGTGGCTTCGACGGGAGAAAGGAATTATTTTCATTTCCGTGCACTATTCTAAGATATGAAGCGTCGTTGAGTTCCGTTCAACTGTTTCCAATTCGGGCGTAAAGTGTGGAAAAGAGTTGACATTAAGTCCTCTCTTCCAACCCTACTATGCGATTTAAAGCGTGAAGCTTAAAAAAACTGGTACTGGTACTGGAACTAACAAGTGTAAATCGGCAAACCTGGTCGTGTTCGCGCTTGAAGGGTTCTGTATAATAGCAAAAAATCTTATCTGTGGTATGGGAACAACCTTAAATATTTATTTTGAATCTGTTTTTTTAGTATTTCTTGCTATAGCAGCAACAAACAATCACCATCTGTGAATATTAAACTATCACGATTCATGAGATATAGCTTAGTGACATATAGACAAACAGACGAACGGGCAGTGGAGTCTTATTAAAAAACGGGACCCTTTGGGCACTGAACCCTGAATACGTTAATTATTTCGTCTAAGCGAGTTCTCAAGTCGTTACCGAAAATACACATCATGTATGAACAAGACTTGATAATATATTCTAATAAAACAAATATAAAATGCATAACTCAAGACATTAATGGATAAAAAGATACTATTTTTTATGTCTAGTATATTTTAAAAATCACTTTATATAAATTTACGTTGAATATCGTATATATATATAATATACTTAAGTTTTTATAAATTTATACTAATTTTATACAACTGAAGAGCTTGTTTGGATGAACGCGCTAACCTCAGAGAATTTGAATTCATATTTTTTGTATTGGATGGTGTATTTGATGAAAGACATTATAGGGCTTATATATTTCGATTTTGTCCACTGTACCTTCGATTGTTTAATACTTAGCGGCCAGTCGTGGCGGCCTGGTTGTGGGCTCGATTGCAACTCGAGGAAATGAAATATTTAATATTTTCATTTCATCGCTCTGGTGTCGAGGCAAAGCGCGGCGTTGAATTCCAACACGCCTATCTTGTCAGTGCCTTCAGAATTCGACGGAATATGGGAAACGGAAGTGTCTTAACACCAGGTTCCCAGGTTCCCTCTGTCTACCCTGCTCTGTGTAGGATACAACGTGAATCTAAAAAAATATGTATACATATAATGGAATTTCTTCCTTTGAAAGGAATTCGCATCTGTAATCATCACGTCCTCACTGACACTGTGCCCGTAAAAAGTATAACGTATGACTCAAAAATGCGGAAACAAAATATCACTTGGACATTGTGTGTGCGATAAAGCACGTAGGAGTCTAGACATGGAATTAATATTTTTTGCAGCTTCATCCGTTTTCCTGCATACCATTGTAGGCCGACAGAATCTAGTGTTGGGACACTCTATTCTCCGATTACTCCCCGGTCTTGTGTGTTGGAACTCAAGCCGCGTTTTGTCACGGCAGAGCGTGATTTTAAAATATTTTATTCGCTCGAGTGGAGATTGAAACTATAATCATCGCGTTTTCTAAAAGATGTGCAACTGTGCCCCGTTGGCATCATTGATAGCTGCATCTGTATCATATATACACGAATTATATGATCAACGTAACAAGATCTTGCAACTATTTCGATTACATTTGAATACATATGTATCTACTAAAATCTAAAAAGTTGGTAAGAACACTTCTAGCCCTCATTGACGTGACCGCATTGCGTGTTGATGTTAAAGTAAAGAAATGAAAGTATTAAGAAATAATAATCCAAGCCCTCGAGTGGGGATCAAGCCCGCTATCGTCGAGGTTCAGTGACGCCACGACCTCTATTAATCTCCTCCATTTATTAATCTCTATTTACGAAGAGCCATTATGCTCCACTTTACACAAAACAGTAATTTAGTTTATAAGAACACACAAACTAGAGTCTGTGGTCACTATTTATTATCTATCTATATATATAAAAGGACATGTACCTGACTGACTGAGGTAGGACGCACGCACAGCCGTAACCGCTGTGCGTAGAAATGTGAAATTTGGACAGATGTTTATATTCATAATCTGGACATCCACTAAGAAGGGATTTTGAAAAATTTTAACCCTAAAGGGTTGAAATAGGAGTTGAAAGTTTATATGGAAAAATCTTTAAATGGAAAGAATGATAAGAATGACTAAAGATGGAATACTTCCAATGTTCATAGTGAAATATTAGGAAGGACAATAATCAAATGCTGCGTAGAAACATTTTAAATATGCATATATTTACGCAGCGTGTGCTGTGAAGCACGTAGTCGGTGTGTTCTAAAAAACTGCAGGTATAATACAATTTTCTTTTCACTTCACGCTGTATCCCGCATATAGCAAGGTAGCCAGAAGGGATGTCGGAACCCAGTGTTAAGATACCCCGTTCTTCATAAAGGCGGACCGGTTCAACAATTTAATTTTGAGTAGAGGAACTAAACCTCGCGCTTTGCCTCGTCACCTGAACGATGATTTTATGTTTATTTTAAACATAAGATATTCGATTCATCCAAGTGGGAATCGCACCCACAACCGGCGCCTGTGCCCCTGCGCTACCACAGTCATATGCCTACCTATAGGTACAATTTATATTAATTAAGAGCTCGAAATAGATTGTTGATTTGTTTGCTGAATGCTAATACCTCTGGAACTACTTGTCGGATGAAAGTTATATTTCTCAGGAGCGCTATAATCTATATAAGATTAATGTACGAGTATAAGTCTTTGTCAGCATTAAATAAAGAAATAGCAATAATAATGAACGCCATCGAATTCAAATTAAACGCGTGCGTGTATACTTTTCGAGAAAATGTAAAATATTATAATTATACAACGCTGTATTTACGGCCTCAAGCCTAGGTTCGATTCCTGCGGGGGGTACCTTTGCCGCTGATGACATCTTCTGAAGTAGCCACGTGGTGCATAATGAAAAATTATTGAATGTATAAATTATATAATCAATCTGTTGGTAAACGAAGCAAAATAAAAGAATGATTATGAAGTAGTATGCGGGCGAAGCCGCCAGTGAGCCGCTAGTGATATAATAAAATAAAATAGTTTATTTCGTTGAAAGCGCCAATCTCATTAAGCAATGTATAGAATTGAACCTTCCTCTCTATGTATGACATATGACACATTTTACATGCGAGACACTGTTAGTAACTTCCATTTGACCTTAAAAGCTGCAAGTACAAACTAGTAATTGATTTTAGATGAATATTAATGTCTCCACATTAACAGGAAATAATAAAAATAGATCCATACAAAAAAAAACACGCTTTTACACATCACGTGAAACAAGTGCAATAGAATGTGTTCAGAGCTATAAATTGTACGATCCTAAACTCGAATTATTTTTTTTATGGAAAAAGACATGGCAAACGAGCGTACGGGTCACCTGTGGGTAAGTGATCACCGCCACCCACGACCCCGTGTAACATCAGAGGAGCTACAGGTGCGTTGCCGGCCTTTAAGGACTTTTTTTTAATAGACGTGTTTTTTGAAGGTACCCAGTTCGTATCGACCTGAAAACACTGCCGCAGGTAGGGCATTTCAAAGTTGAGTGGCGCATCAAATAGGTGAAACTGATACTGGAATACACCAGCCCAGAGATAAGAACAGTACTCCACTTAATATGAGGCCGAACCTGGGCGCTATAAAGGGCCAATCGATGTTTTGGCGTGAAGTGCTGTCTCGCTCTGTTATTGACTCCCAATTTCTTTGAGGCCAACTTTTCCTTGCTTTCCAGATGATCGCGATACTGGCAGTCACTCGAAACGCTAAGGCCCAATATACTGATACTAGGCGCGACTATAAGAGGAATGTTTTAGAAGACTGGCCATACGACAAATGGGGTTTTATTTGGGGTTAACATGTGTCTTCTTGTGATTGAATTGAACCAAGTTCCTTTCACTCCATGAGGAAACATTCCCGAGGGATGCCTCAACTGAAGACTCAAGCTTATTTCGGCACTGGTCAACGTTTTCCTTACTAAAGACTTGCACGGTCGGAGTAAACAGCGTCCATTGTGTTGTCATCTGCGTAGCAATGAATGCTAGAATTTTCTATCGTGTCGTTGATATGCAGAAGAAATAGCGTAGGGAACAGCATGCAGCTGTCGGAAACACCAGAGTTCAAGGACATATGTTAGAAAACTGGCGATCAACTTGCATAGATTCTTGGGATGGCCATAGGATGGATTTTTTTCGAGGAGCGCCCCGTGCCACACTCGATCAAAGGCCATCGCCATGTCCAAACTAAGTACCAGGCCCTCTCTCTTGCTTTCAATAGCCGCAGGCTAGCGGTGGGTTAAGTAAACCAAAAGATCACCGGTTGAGCGACCATGGCAGAAGCCAAATTGACGATCATTAATCAATTGGTGATCGTCTAGATAAATCAATCGTCTAGACGATCTTTCTAGGAGGAAGGAAAATTAAAGGAGCTGATAGATGAATTTAATATAGACGTTATAATAGGAGCTAAAATCTCAATGATAGGAATAATCATTTTACGACAAATGCAGTCGGATCCAACAGAATTAGATTTTATGGCCATAATGTTTCTCTTAACGTCGCTTATGGAAAATTGACTAAACTTAAAACTGGGAAAATCGGGAGTGGGAGAAGATAGAAGTTGACTTAGCGTGTTTGCTTTATTTGTGCTATCAATAGCAGCCGAAACAGAAAAGTGCTTATTCAGCTGATTCCACATAATATAGATTATGTGGAATAATGTTTTGTTTTAACTTCCCCACTCCAAGAGTTTTAAGGAAATTTCAAATATTTAATTTTATTTATGTCATTTGGATTTGCTAAAAATTTGGATTCACTTGAACGCTTTTTTAATTGCAGTTTCTTAATTTCTGGTGTAAGCCAAGGAGCTGGGAGATGCTTCATACGCACAGGCCGAACTGGTGCATGAGTGTCAAATAACTGGATTAACAGCGAGGTTAGCAACGACACTTGTTCGTCAACTGTTTGCGCATTAGTAACACAACACTTAACCGATTTACTTGCAGTTTTCACTATCGAATGGTGAGCTTCGTTAACATTTTATTTTATCTTATTTGGCTTTTAAATAAACCAGTTATAGCATTTTCAATAATGTTGTGCTATAAAATAAAAAAAATTAAATTAAATTAAATTAGCTTCACGCTTTATCCCGCACACAGCAGGGTAGGCAGAGGGAACCTAGTGTTAAGACACTCCGTTCCCCACTTTCTGCCGAATTCTGGAGGCAGAAAGTGGGGAGTGCGTGTTGAGTGGCAGTACTCAACGCCGCGCTTAACCTCGACACCAGAGCGACGAAATGGAAATATAAATTTAAGTAAATATTTCATCTCCTCGAGTGGGGATCGAACCCACAACCAGTCGGTTTTGCAGTCACACCTCGTGCCGCTGCGCCACGACCGGTTATGCTATAAAATTTCTATTAATAATGCTGGTTTAATGGATTAACTGAAACTCCACTTTCCAATGTAGGTAGAAATCAAAATATATGTTTAAATAAATATTTAATTTCCTCGAGTGGGGCCCCAACCCACAACCAGTCGCATTTACAGTCACACTTTGCGCCCCTGCGCCACGACTGGCTTATACATTTTGGGATACCCCATGTTCACAACACTTTACAGTAGTCTGTAGTCACACGTGGTCGTAGACAGTCTACAAAAAGTAATCCTTAATATATTATATTAATTCGCTAAAATAGTTTCATTTAAAACATCGGAAGTAGTTTAAATAATTCACATCCTCCATCAGAGATCAATGTTATTATAGATACTTATGTTTGCCATAAAAAGAATACACCAACAAGTATAAATTATATTGTTAAATCAACCGGAACCTGACACGAGGCCAGGTCGAAACGTCCCAATGTGATTAACTTTATATTAAATATTAATATGTCAATTTTAATTTGACAATCTAATTGTGGCGTAGTAATACAAAAAAGTATTGTTATAAATGGCATTATGATATTTACTTGTATATTTGCAAAAAATATTTTATTTCTTCACTCCGGTGTCGAGACAAAGTTTGACGTTGAGTTTCGCCACTCAATATGCAATGTCTTCAGAATTCGGCGGAAAATGAAGAACTGAGTATCTTAACACTAGGTTCTCTCCACCGACTCTACTGTGTTCTGGATAAAGCATGATCCTAAAAAAGTTGTATAGGTTTTATAATAGTGTATATTTTTCATGTATGTATATGTATATTAAAGGCCATTCGCAAAGGCACAAACCGTGACTGTAAAATCGACTGGTTGTAGGTTCAATCCCCACTCAACGAGATTAAATATTTATTTATATGTATATTTTGATTACTTCGCTCTGGCGTCGAGGCAAAGCGCGGCTTTGAATTCCGCCACTCAACCCGCAATACCTCCAGTATTCGGCGGGAAGTAGAAGTGGGGAACGGGACTGTCTTAACACTTGGTTCCTTCTGCCTACCTCTTGCTGTGTGCGGGATACTGATTATTTTTATGTATATTATGTTTATATATTAGGATGTAAAATGAAAATGATACGAGGCCAGCTATCGCGTCGGAGTACAAACGTGTGACTGTAAGAGCGGCAGATTGCTTGTTCGATTCCCCCTCGAGGAAATGAAATATCTAATATTTTCCGGTAAAGCCGGTAAGCGTGGGGTTGAGTTCGCAAAATAAGAATAAGTGAGTCTAAATTCACTTTTAATTGGTCAAATACCTAAGTTTTTACAAGTAAAGTAAAAACTTGCGTAGCTCTTTCGCCTCGTCCACATGCTCTTTGAAGGATGAGGGGAGTGGTGGGGGCTCGTTATTTTATTCTTTTTACATGTATCTTCCTGATGATACTGAATCATATTTATTGTGTTCTCGAAGGTCAACCAAGGCCTTTACTGCCACCCTTACATGTCTTTCTTTATAGCTTCACGCTGTTTCCGGTATTAACAGGGAAGCCCCCAATATATATTTTTTCAGTTTTTCGCTGAGGTTACATAAATATAGAGGAAATATAGTGAGTCCTAGAGTGGTAATCCAACCTACAACATGTCGCGCTTACAATCAACGCTTGTGCCTTGTGCTTGTGTCACGCCACGTTAGGCCTCAACTTTCCCCGCCAAGGCAACACATTATATAGAACTTAGTCGGAAAGCGGAGAATGGAGTGTCTTGGTACTAGATCCTCTGAGCCCATCTTTCTAGTGGGATGAAAAATATAAGAACAAAATATTAAATATATATAAATATATGCATAAGCAAAGTTGTATCAATCCACTAGTATATAATCAAATTTTTAACGTTATCTCTAAAGGAACGTGATACAAAAAACAAGCAAACAAAAACGAATATTATAGCTTTTTACATTCTAAGTTGGTGTTTTTTAAGTCACTAAGTAATGTAAAAAGTATTGAAATTAGTTTTATTTTTGGATACCGTGTGACATTTACATTGTTATTTTAATTATTATTTTGCTTTTAAAACAGTGTGTAACTGATATCCCAAACACCTTTGAAAATACTCTTTTATAAATAATGCCTTGGCTCGTGATGTGTCTAGTGGTTAGAATCGTTTATAGTTGTGATCGTAAAGAACCCAAAATCTTTTAGAGATTCAGAGGTAACAGTGTTACGAATTTTATTTATGCCACTAAAAGGTATCGCTTTAATAATATATTTGCCATCAGAACTTTATTCAAATAACTGAAACTCGACAGTATAACATTGTCATAACTCGAAGCTCGTCCGAAGATAAGCCAAGAGCGCGTCCTATCTTCCTCTCCACTATAACAGCGAACTAGTTATAATAAAAGGAAGAAAGAGTACGGGCACCGGCCCCGCCCCTACACCGTGAATTCCGACTAGACCGCAGCTTAACAGTCATCGTTGAACCCTCCGAGACGTTTGTATGTGATCTTTCTGAAGATACTTGTTACGCTTGTTTATATTAAGATTGTATTAGAATGGTGATTCGTGATGTTGATTGATTTGTGAGAACAATATAAGTCGTTGGAACGAACGCACTACCGCAAGGCGGCCGATATGTTAAATAAACGCACGGCACACACCCCACAGTCGTGTCTCGAACCGTAGGCGGACACTACTACACCGACATACAGCGGAGCTGGGACATAAAATAGCATCACACACCTACTAATCGTATACCAAGTCATAGACGTGGTATAAAATACGTCAATGACCAACGCCATACAAGCATAGCTTACGTATCGCGAGCGTACTGGGAGACGGCATCAGCCACGACGTAGTTAATGTCGCTATAACAGTTCGCTTAAGCCCATCACGTCAGCGACGTTAAGCAATATTTAATATTATAATATGGTACGAGTCTTTATGTGCATCATATTTATTAGTTCCGTAGTACTTAAGAGACTCAACCGCTGCCTTTCAAGCATCACCACCACCTATATAGACGGAACGACGGTCGCGACACTCGGGACGACAACACACGAACTCGTCTCGATTAATTTGGTATTAAAAATATATAGTGTGTATTATTATTCATAATTAACTATGTTATTTATGTGTATTGCCATGCATATTTTATTTTATTTATTTATTTATTTTTACCTTATACACAAGGTACATACTGTTACAAGTGTTAGGCAAAAAAAATCTATCCCGCATACAGACAGAGGGATTCGACTTGTAATATAGTTTTTCAGCTTAACGCTGTATCAAGCATACAGCAGGATAGGCAGGGGGAATCCAGTGTTAGGATACTACGATTTTATTTATATTTCATTTAATTTTAAGACACACCTTTGGCCATTTTCCGCCGAAATTCTGAAACGAAAAATGGGAAGCGGTACTCAACACCGCGCTTCACTCCGACACTTTAACAACAATAATTTACTGATAAATATATAATATTATCTATTATTTCTTTTCTCCTCTCTGGGGTCTGGACAAAGCGTGGTTTTGAGTTTCATTACTCAACACGCAATGCCTTAAGAAATCCACGGAAAGTCAAAAGAAAGGGACCTGGTGTGACGTTGTGGGAATGGAATATCTAAACACTAAATGAGTGGTCCCAGGTTTACTCTGCTTATCCTGATACGCGTGAAATTAGATAAAAGGATGATATATTATAAAACTAGCGGCCCGCCCACGGCTTCGCCCGCTTAAAATACATGATTATTGATTTAATAAGCAGAATTGATTGACGACTATAATGACTTCTAATATGATTTTTTTATGACATTATCGTAATTTCAATAAGAAGTTTTGATTGTTTCGAACTAAAAAATACGACCAATGTTGATATTTGATATTCATAAGATATACATAATGCTAATTATTTGTTATATATTTTTGTAACATTACGTTCTTTTTAACTATGTTATGTTTTTTAAAGCTCTGTTAAATGTGCTGATGTCACTTAATAATTTAATGTACTGCTTCAGAAACAGCCTTAAATGTAAAATTATTAATTTAGGTAAGGATTCATAATATTCTTTGTAAAATTACTGTAATGATTGCATATTAACTTCTGTACAGTTTCTAAATTAGTTACACATATTATTAGCTAAATGTACAATTGGTAACTATGCAGTTATTACAGTGTACACGCAAAAAAAAAATCGATGTATTTGCTTGATATCTCTTTGAAGATCAAATCGTTCTTTATCTCTGTGTTAAATTAATTACGACTTAAACTTAACTGTTATGATTTATGAAGGTAATCTCCACTAACAATTAAATTTTATTTACTTTATTGTATAAAATATTGTATAATAGTGCTTCAAAAATATATATTTTTATCAACAGTCATATAACCCAGACGTTTCGAATGTCATTCTTTAACCAAGAATCTTACCAGCGCGATTACTATATAATATTCGCAGGCAAGCTAATGCCTTGAGGTCATTCAAATGACGATAACTTTTTTTTTAATGAACCAATTTTGATGAACTAAACTTTAGTATTTAAAAATAAAAATTAAATTAGCTTCACGCTTTATCCCGCACACAGCAGGGTAGGCAGAGGGAACCTAGTGCTACGACACTCCGTTCCCCACTTTCTGCCGAATTCTGGAGGCATTGCGTGTTGAGTAAGTTAGTATTTAAGTTGAGTTAAAACAAATCAATTGGTGAATTTTCAAGTAAATCGGTTCAGTACTTTTAGAGAAAAATGCGGACAAAAAATATCGACAGACAGACAGACAGACAAGAAATTCAAAAAAAATCTTTTTGCTTTCTATTATTCTTTTTAAGTGTCCCTCTATCCATTTCAGTCAAAATTACTAAATGTACAGACAAAATATTTTTACTGTCTTATTATATATAGAGATTACTTAGAATAAGAATGTTTTGTATCTTTATTGTTTGTTAATTTTATTATAGCGTCTTTTTCTTTCAATATTTTATATTATAACATTTTCTCTGCATAGTAATATTTGGTTGAAATAAAGTAAGTACTTACTACTTCACATAAAAAAATGTGTATACGATTATAATTCGTACTCATAAACATTGTGTCAAGTGATATATTTAGTGCACATAACGTAAAAATAAAGTAGCTCGTTTAAAACAAAATTATCTTATATTTATGATCCATTCTGACACTTTCCGGGTGTAATTGAATTAATTTAATATATCTGTTTCTACATAGCGACTGTCTACTTTTTTAGTTTAACTATTTAGCCAGGCCAGGCCAGTTTAGCCTTAGTGGCCCTCATGTTTTTGTCGTGACCTTCCTCCCGTATCTATCATCGATACTGTATTCTCGAAGGTCAACCGAGGCCTACCTCTGCCTTTCTATTACTCGCTCTTGCTTCTTACATCTTTTTTGATGTTTGACTTTCTTTCGTCACTCATTCTCTTGAGTTTTTTCTAAAAATAACCAGTATACGCAGACAAGTTGAATTCCGCCACTTAACTGTTTGTTCCACTTTTACTCAAGAAATTTACAGTGTATAACTTATAAATTAATATTACTCATAGCTAAAATGTATATAAAAATTTCGTATAATTTAACTACAATATAACAATCAGTTAAGGCAGACGGAGCCGGGCTTGGGCTGCTCGTGCTAGAAATCACCGTAGCACAATAGGACAGTGTCTTACATTTTCATAGGATAAAATGTGGCTTTGAGTTCAGTACTGAATTGAACCGTAGAATTATGACCTATAGTCCAGTAGTAAATGTTATAACAGTTTAATAAATAAAAAACAGCTGGATTTCTGGACTGCGAGTTACCTCTTTGTGGTAAGATTGAAATAAAGTTGAACGGGGAGCGCCATACAATCCACACTTGTGTCACAAGCACTGCTCCAAGCATCTCTTCCTGGGACACGATAGGAACTCCTACGGTGTGTCTGTAGAATGCTAAATAAAAAAAAGCTTCACGCTGTATCCCGCACACAGCATGGTAGGTAGAGAGAACCTAGTGTCAAGACACTACGTAATTTAGTAGAATGCTAAATATTTATTTAATATTAGTTGGTAACTTTAAAAACACCCGTTTAAATACAAACAGTTCAAATTTTAAAAAAATAAAACAAAAAAAGGCTATGAATTGGTTGTGAGATGAATCACAATGGCTTTCAATCTTATTCTGTAGGTACGTTTTGAGCGAGGAGTTCTTTGCTCTTCGACCTTATAGCATATTATGTTTAAGAAAAATTGCATACGAATACGATACTATATCGTGATACAATAGGAAAATGTGTGACGCTTTGATTTTTGGTTCGATATCCACTCGGGACAATTCTTGTTGATGACGATGTTTCAAAGTTTTTTCAAACGAAAAATCTATAAAAAAACTATTTTGAGATATAAATTGGGGACTTGCAGTTTTTGAGATAAATTTTTCAGTATAAAATATAGTTTGTTTACCGTAATTATTAAGAGAACAATATTTTTTTATACTTTCACGCTGTCTCCCGCATATCTATATGAGGGTAGGCAAAAGAAGCAAAAAAAAAACATATAAATTCACGTTAATCAATAATTAAAGTATAGTTTTAATTAACATAGAACAATAAAGTTCAGGCCAGTTTGAGGCCAGTCGTGGCGCAGCGTCATGAGGTGTGACTATAAAACCGACTGGTTGTGGGTTCGATCCCCACTCGAGGAGATGAAATAGTTACTTCAATTTATATTTCCATTTCTTCACTCTGGTTACGGATTCTGCCACTCAACACGCAATGTCTCCAGAATTCGGCAGAAAGTGGGGAACGGAATGTCTTAACACTAGGTTCCCTCTGCCTATCCTGCTGTGTGCGGGATACAGCGTGAAGCTGATTTATTTATTTTAATAAAATTCATAAATTATTCAAAATAATGTATGAAGTCACCCTTATTCCAAACCATTTCATTAACTACACTTGAACGTTCAAGGTATTCTTGTTAGTTTGATGACATTTTTTTCCAATTTTGCAGTTGTTGTAAGTATAGGTATAGTAAACAGAGGTGACAGGTTATTTTCTTTCAACGTACAGACTTCCTACAATATAAAAGATGATTATATATTTCATATACATACACACGTTTGCAGAATATTGCACGAATAAAGTTGGAAACAACTGAATATCAATTCCATATTAAAGTCCCGATTTCCTCTAACTTGTCTTTGGCTGGCGATGATATCCAGGAACCCGGAAGAGTTACAAAATAGCCTTATTATCAATGGTGAAAACCTTAGCCATCTTCGTTTTTCGGAGAATTTCAGCTTATTTTCTGAGTGCCTAATAAACTTGGAATAAATGTTACAATAGGTGTCTGATGGAAGTGCCAAGGCTGGCTTATAAGAGATGCTAAAAGGAGTCTGTTTTTTTGAAGTACGGAACTCTAAAATAAAAAAAAAAACTGGGTGTGGTTGTGACACGACGGTTGCACGTGTGACGCATTCGGGGGAATGAATTATTATTTATTAATAAGTTTATTTCTTCGCTCTGGCACCATGGCATAAGCTCTGTATTGGGGTCCGTCATTTAACACACAATTTGCTATATGCGGGATATATAAAACGTGAAGCAGCGCGAAAAATAGGTAAAATGGAATTTTTCAGAGTAGGCCTTTCTTGAAAGAGAAGCTGTCACAGAAGTTTAACGTTTTCTCATAGCAATTTAGTAACAGATTTAGTAATAAGATAATTTAGTAAAAATAAATAAAATCGATTTTAACACAAATTTTGCATAAATAATAATTAAAGCATTAATCTTTAAAACAAATTATTTTTAGTCACGTTTTAATCAAGTTTGCAACACGTGAGCTCTAAACAAAAAATACTACGACAACGTACCTGTAATTTGGTAGAATTAGATATATACACATATTATAATTTTGTCTGTATGTAGTATTTTTTTGAGATTCCCTCTGTCTATCCTTCTATGTACGGGATACAACGAAAACTTAAAAAATAATTAGTGTGCAGCATCCTAACAATAGATATTAAAAAGAAAGACTAATCACTTCTAAAATCCACAACCGTCGTAAGCATATATCGTGAAATTAAAAAAAAATGGAATAAAGTCAAATATTTCTTTTTTTTTCTTAATAAATTTAGACAGCAAGGCCAGTCGTGGCGCAGCAGCAAACGCAAAGCAAACGTTAAACTTCTGTGACAGCTTCTCTTTGAAGAAAGGCCTACTCTGAAGATTTCTATTTTTATCTATATTTCACGCTGCTTCGCCACGGCATGTAAAACCGACTGGTTGTGGGTTCGATGCCCACTCCAGGAGATTAAATATTTACTTAAATTTATATTTCCATTTCTTCGATCGAGGTGTCGAGGCTAAGCGCGGCATTGAGTTCTGCCACTCAATACGCAACGCCTCCAGAATTCGGCAGAAAGTGGGGAACGGAGTGTCTTAACACTAGGTTCCCTCTGCCTACCCTGCTGTGTACGAGATACAGCGTGAAGCTCATTTTTTAAAATTAAATTTAGACATAACTTTCAGGAAGTGGCATATTTCTTTCGCTTTTAAAATGTTTATTTTCAAAAAAAATCTTAGCTACAAGAAATTTTCCACGGCTTCGCCCGCTTCAACTACGTGATTATAATTTCTGTCTGATCTAAAAAATAGAATTGACTGACAACTATAATTACTTCTAATATGATTTTATAACTTTAATCTGTAATATTCTAATATGATTCTTTTCTGAACAATAGTGCTTTAAAAATATATATATTTATCAACAGTCATATAACCCAGACGTTTCGAATGTCATTCTTTAGCCAGGAATCTTACCAGCGCGATTGCTATATAACATTCGCAGGCAAACTAATGCCTTGAGTTTATTGAAATGTTGATAACTTTTTTTTAATGACCGATTTTGATGAAACAAACTTTAAATGTTAAGTTGACTTAAAACAAAGTAATTGGTGAAACTTTTTAGTAAATCGGTTCAGTACTTTCAGAAAAAAATGTGATTATACAAATAGACAGACAGACAAGAAATTAAAAAAAATATTTTTGCTTTCTATTAGTCTTTTTAAGTGTCCCTATATCTATTTCAGTCAAAATTACTATGTGTACAGACAAAACTTTTTTTACTGTTTTATTATATATAGAGATTAATATTATTTGACTTTTAATATCTATCTATAATTAACGCATAACTTGTAGTCTATACATATAATTCGTTTTGACTGTAATTTACAATTTTCCTGTTACAAAAATTCGTTCATTATATTATTTATTAGTTTTCACCTTCGATCAAAATCACAAACGTGATATAATACCTTTAGCCTTCCTCGATAAGTAACTATTCAAGACATTTTTTTTATTTATCTTTTATGTATAGATATATATTACATCAGTATATATGAAGTAAGTAGCGGTTTAGAGCTAGAAAACGTATCAGATTTTTTCCCTTCGCATGATCACGCAAATAGTCTTGGCCTTAAACCAGAAAGTGTTATGTGTTTTTATGGATTTGGAAAAGACAATAACAAAGTTGTGAGAAAGAAATTATGAGAGATAATACCCCATAGGTACAATGCGACCTGACCCTTGCTGCAGGCTGTGAAGTCTCTTTACAGAGACCACTAGGGCTGTGTAGGAGTAGGATATGGCATGTCGCCTTGGTTTGACATCCAGTCTTTGATTATACATACACGTGACGGAAATTTTAATTATTTTCATTTCTCCCCTCTGGCAGACGAGGCGCGGAATTCGGCGGTCGGGCAAGACGAGTAACCTGACTAACCTCCTCTGGTTGCTTTGCTATGCGGGGAAAAGTTTGAAAAAAACCGGACAAGCGCGAGTTGGGCTCGCCCACCGAGGGTTCCGTACAAAAAAAATTCGAGAAATCCTGTGGCCGTAGATCTGAGTATATGGTTTGAATTTAAAATCGATATCTCCAAGTGGTCCTGAGATAAATGCTCTTAACAGACAGATAGACGGAAGGACGGACAACAAAGTGGTCTAATAAGGGTTCTTTTTTTCCTTAAAAGGTATGGAACCCTAAAAAAATATCTTCTCAATGAAGTTAAACCAACCTCAGCGTTAGATATCGTCACTCAAGCATAAAGCGGTGGAAAATGTGTAGTTAAGTTACGAAACGATTAATTTATTTTCGGCCTATTAGAGTTTATTTGCACATGTTGGAATTTTCCCAGAGGTAGTATTATAATACTGTTTGTTCTATTGATTATTGTTCTGGCGGTAATATGATAAATGTTGTGCTTGTTTGCTAACTTATGCGTTCCTTTTGTGTTTCATTTATATGGACATTTATTTATTTTTTCAACATATTTTTTTTCGCATTTAATTGAACAATACAGACGCATCTTTATTCAGTTTTTCAAAAGTATTACTTTTATTTTTTTTATATGTTACGTAAAATAAGCTTATAATTAGATAATATTTAGGTATTTACACTTTTAAATTCATCTTAAAAAAAATCTGAGACCGTCGTGGCGCGGGGGCACAAGTGTCTGTAAACGCAATGGTTCAGGATTCAATTCCAACTCGGAATGGTGAAATATTTAATATTTTCATTTCATTGCTCTTGTAATAAGGCGAAGCTCAGCATTAAGCATGCCTTACGCATGCCTTATGCATTACGCAATGCCTCAACAATTCAGCAGAGAGTATTGAGACAAGAAGTTTCTAAACATTTTTAAAGTTTCCACACTTACGAAAGAAAAATTCCTTTTTGTAAAAGGCGTATAAAAATTTAACTATTTGATTTGAACCCGTGCCTCTAAGTATCCGATCGATTTTCATATTTTGGGACTATTGGTTTATAAAACCCGACATAACGAAATTTAATTGGCGTATCCATATTAAGAATGATAACAATTTACATTAAGTACAATAATGTATATACGTTAATTATCGCAATTGATCAAATGATTATTATTTACAAACACTTAAGAAATCACTAACAACATTGACAAACAACTGTTCGTACGTCATTTAGTGACTAATTTTCGTAAAAATCTATGATTCAATTCATATAAGATATTGATTGAGACGAGTCGTGGCGCAGTTGCACAAGCGCATGACTGTAGACGCTTTAAGTTGTAGGGTTCAATTCCCAATCGAAATCGAAAATGAAATGTATTATATTTTCATTTCCTCGCTCTGGTAACGCCTCGCATAATGCCTCTAGAATTCAGCAGTATATGGGAAATGGAAATGTCTTAATGAGAATGGAGTGTCTTAACACAAGGTTCCCAGGTTCTAGAACTGGGAACCTAGTGTGAACTATATGCAAGATGCAGCATGAAGTTAAAAAATGGCAAACTGAGTGTTTTAAAACAAGATTTTCTCTAATTTATCCCTGAATACGTTCGAAACACCTATACAATGTAACTCCAACAAGTTAAAAAAGTCTAGATTAATAGTAAACATGATTAATTATATAATATCTTCACGCATCTCCGATTATTAATCAGTCTCTAGTAATGCAGACATTATATTAATCAAGCGAGTCAGTTTTATTTGTGCAAATAATACCTGATAGATTTATATTGATATTATAAAATATTATAGATATTAAAACTAAATGATATTTTTGATTGAATTCTTTATAAGTCTATAAAATGTATATTTGAAGTTCATTTTATACAAAATGTAAGCTTGTTATCATTATTCGTCCCGTAATCATAACTAATTGGTTTCTGGTAGACTTAAAAATATGGAATTTGGCAAGAAGTGGAAACTTGCAGTACAAATAAAAGAAAAATCCGAAAAATGCAAATTTATATTTATATTATTACAGTTAAAAACTATGACAAGTTTATAATTAACATATAATTCATCTATACTAATATAATAAAGTGGGAGAGTTTGTTTATTTGATTAAACAGTCGGACTTACATTTTTTTGTGTGAAAGTTTCATTTCCCAGAAGTGCTATATGCTATATAACAAGCTATGCTATATGCTATATAACAAGCTGAATATATGTAAGTACAAAGTACTAAAAACATTTAATTTCATTACTTACAAAATTTATTATAACAGTATTAGTCCGTGGCACCTTTTATCTATCTCTTATGAATAAGTCACAATAAGACATATCGTGACAAATAATAATTAAAAATTTCAAAGTAATATTTCACCGCTTTTTATTTGGCGATGATATAAAAACTTACCAGTGAAAGTTATTCCATCATCAAGGATATTTAATGGAGATAATCGTTGGCTTTTATAGCATGTAATTTGGACTTATACTTTTTGAGACATGTAAAATTTAAATAATTTAACACTCTGTTTACGGTCTCAAGTCTGGGCTCGAGTTCCGTGGGGGAGCGCCCTTGCCGTCGATTGTACTCTCGTAGTACTTGGACTTTTTCGGATTTATGAAAATAGGTTTGTCGTGATTGAATATATGAATATAATCTATCTGTTTTCAAATGCAGCAAAATAAAATAATTATAGATGGTATGCGGGCGAAGCGAATGGGCCGCTAGTTTTATATAAATTGAGTTAATAAGATATATTTCCCGTTTACCTACAATCCTGAAGGTGGTACGGAACCATCGGTGGGTAAGACCGACGATCCGAGACCTTGATCCGTTTTTTATTTACTTATTAATCGGCTCCAAATGCGCATGCGCAACAGAACTTGTCAATCCTCTAATTTGTTTGACGTCGGTATACCGACATGAGAACTGTGTATTCATAATATGCATTTTTTTAAGACAATGTGGCACGTTTCTTTTTTTATATTTTATCTAAAGGTCTTGTTTGAATTCAGATATAGAGATGACGACTTTATAGGAAATATCAGCTAGGAGGAAACTTGACTTATTAACTAGTTTTCTAAATCTAAATAATATATTTGTTTTATATATTATATAAAATCGAAAAGTCATCAGGTTGGGGGTTTATCATTACTACAAGTGCTGGGAGACTCAAATTTGACATATGGATTTTTATATAGGTGCTGCCCAGACGGGACGTGTGTTTATTGGGGTGTAAATTATATCATCTACTAAATATATTTCATAATGTATTTGATTCTGTTGTGTGTTGAGTTCCGCTACAATAACACACAATACCCCAAGAGTTAGGCGAAAAATAGGGAACGGAAGTACCTTAATGGAAACGAAGTATATTTCATATTAGGTTCACAGATTCCCTTTACTTACTTGCTATGTAAGGGATTTAGCCTGAAGTTAAAAAAAAAACAAAAAAAAAGTTAATAACAGTTATTTAAATATAAATGTGTTTTGTTCAAATTAATAGTCTACAAAAATTACAAAACCATTTCAGACATTAATCCTTATCAAGGCCACGTATTTAATCGTTAAGTCTGTCTACACAATTATAAATTGTTTTAATAATTAAAATTAGTATATTCTTTTTTAATATACACTAATTTCAATTATTAAAACAATTTATAATTATATGTTGGGAATATATTATATGTTGGGAATGTAACAAATTAAAATCTGTCACCATACTGCAAAGCTCTCTAAGAAAAAAGTTCGTGCATATTTTTATAAAAAAAACTACTAAACCAATCTTAAATAGCAATGTAGGTCGTATTTATTATTAAAACAATTAAAAATCCTTATATTACGTTACCCGAATTAGGTTAATACACAAAGTTGATAATACCCAAGTTTTTCAGGTATCACATTAGAAATCACTATAACTGCGCTGCATACACAGGAGTGGAAGTGTCAGCGCTCCTTTTACGGGAACAGCGTATAGGGTAAAATATTTTAAACCCATACCTAAAGAAATTAATCAAGATATCTCAACAGTTTAGCTTTAGACGTAGGTTACTTTTTTCATTGCACGATGTTTATCCATACCTCTATTTCGTATGACGCAGTTACGCATAGATACTAATAACACAGCCTACTACAAAAATACTACTAAAGGTTAATCAACTTTGAACTTTGCCGCCAATATTTACGACTTGATTTCGGTATGAGACGTAAGCGGCGGTTTCCCTTTGACAGGTTTATGCTGCGTGCGTCGTTCTTGACAAATAGCTAATAATTTAATTGTTGTAATATGTATATTACAACAATAATTTTATTATTTATAATGTTTGTAAAAATCACTTTTCTTATTTTTGGGATTTTTTTAATTGTATTAGACTTTTATAGAGTAGTTATAACTGTGATTTCATTTAAAATGGTGCTAATAATTCCATCCTCTGTATAAAATATTAGAACACAAGAATCGTATTACTATAGCTAATTATTTATTATAGGTAAAATGTATAACAAATAATTAGCTTTATGTATATTTTATAAATATCAAATATCAACATTGGTCGTCTGTTTAGTTCGAAATAATCAAAAATTCTTATAGAAATTACGATAATGTCGTGAAAAAATCATATTAGAAGTCATTATAGTTGTCAATCAATTCTGTTTCTTAAGTCAATAATCATGTAGTTTAAGCGGGCGAAGCCGCGGGCGGGCCGCTTGTCATGAATATAATTAGCGACGTTGCGTTTTTCCACCTTACATGTCATATCTCTAGTTCAGGAAAATAACGGGGAACAGAGTGTCTTGACACTAGGTTCTCTCCGCCTACCCTGCTATATTACATATATTGGATACAGCGTGACGGTAGTGACGTTAAGTTCCGCCACTTAACACGCAATGCCCTCAGAATCGGAATTCGGCGGAAAGTGGGGAACGGAGTGTCTTAACATCAGAGGTTCCCTCTGCCTACCCTGTTGTGTGAAGGATACAGCGTAAAGTTAAAAATAGTTATTTTATAAAACTTGAAATTTATCTGCGTCAGCTTACATCGAAAACCAGGATATGCACTTGGTGGTTACTTTGGTAGTTATTGAGTAAATAAAACGCAAAAAATAGTCTAATGAATTTATTACACTATTTTTTTTTATTTTCTTCCGAACAATATGAGAAATGGCGTTATACCTTCATATCTAGACTCTTTTGCAAAGTTTCAAGCTCCTTCCAAACACCCCTTAACCCTAACAAATTAAAAACTAAATTATACCAACGCGAAAAATATTTATAAATTTTTCTTATTGTAACTTTGCTCCTATGATTTTATAAAGTAAAACAACGATATATGATATACGTAAAACTAAAGCAAATTCACATGTCGATAATTGCTCCAGTGTTTTAAAAGGAGACTTTTAGTAAATAAATATTATTTGTTAGTATATTTAATTTAATATTAATTAACTAAGTAGGTACTAGAAGTCTGGAGCTAGCTGCTAACGTTACGAATAAAAAAGATAAGCAAAGTATTTGACTGTGTAGCTTCTTATTATTCATTCTACCTCTCTAATTACTTACTATAAAAGTAAATCAAATAAAATTTTTAACATTTTTAAAGTGGTATTCCACACTTAGGATAGAATAGTACTTATTAAGAAGTTAAAATGAAACGTAGCGGGACTCGCGCGGGTTCGAGAGTTCTAGGTTAAAATGCGCCGTTGAATTCCACCACTCAACACGTAATGCCTCCAGCAATCGGCGAAAAATCCCTCTGTCTACTCTGATGTGTGCAGGATATAGCGTGACACTAGAAAAAAGAAAAAAAAAACGTATATAAATAAGGGAAAGTGTATGCAACGCTTTCATTTTTTTCAAATACATTTTCAAAACTGTCCTGTCAAGATCTCGTTCGTATACAAAATAATGTTGGATATATATATATATATATATATATATATATATATATATATATATATATATATATAAATGTTATCAGCAAAATATTAATTTCAAAACATTGCTAAGTTTTATTTTTATTGAAAGGCGTAAGTGATTTTCTCCTATAAAAATATTAGTGACCATCCATTCGGTTTCGGCCAGTTTTGGCCAAAAAATGTAGTTGCGGCCATAGTTTCAGTTTCGGCCAAAAAACGGCCGAATCAAGGCCAAGGCCAAATTAAGTACTTGTTAGGCGTCACTGCTATTTATTCTAGTCCAAAAAAGTCCATTTATTAAATCCAAATTATGAAAATAAAATTATTTATTACAAATTCATATAGGCCAGTTGTGGCGCAGCGGCACAAACTGTGACTGTAAAACCGACTGGTTGTGGGTTCCATCCCCACTCGAGGAGATGAAATATTTATTAAAATGTATATTTCCATTCCTTCGCTCTGGTGTCGAAGCAAAGCGCGGCGTTGAGTTCTGCCACTTATCACGCAATGCCTCCAGAATTCGGCAGAAAGTGGGGAACGGAGTGTCTTAACACTAGGTTCCCTCTGACTACCCTGCTGTGTGCGGGATACAGCGTGAAGCTGATTTGATTTTATTTTTAATTCATATAAATCTTGCAAGATTTTCATAGATGAGCATCGACATCCCGGAAATGGTTTAAATTTGTTTTGCTTGTAGTAGCCAAAACAAAATTATTATTTATTATAAGATAGCATCTATAATTCGGAAATGATAGGGATAAGAGCGAGATTAATTCTTGTCTCTTTTGAAAAAGCTGTATCAGATATTAATTTGAGAGCCCTATACTATTTATTTGATACGCTACGTCGGCTACTTTCGTTATATTGGCGAACAGTCATTTTGGAGCATGCTTTTTAAACAGTTCTGTATAAGACTAATACTACAAAATTATCAAATTTGTCAAATTAGCTCTAGTTTTTGACACTTACTAAGTCAGGTAGGCTCAATTCCTACCATGTACCCATTTCATTCTTTTATACAACTTTTATACCAAAGTATGCTTGGTAGGTATTATCTGAAATTTGGTTGCTTTGTTTTCTATACTTTTATAAGCAAAATTTGTTACTTATTTAATATATTTTTTTGTTGACACAAGGTTTTCGTTAAGAACTATTTTTTTTTTCTATTTTTCAAGACAAAAAACATTAAGCATAATGCATACTTTTTGTCTCAATATAAGTGTTTTCAAAAACTATTAACAAAATAAATGCTAGAATTTTTTTGGTCCGCAGAGTAATCAGTTGAAAGTTATGATTTGAGACAATAAATGTTAAAGTTTAACAAATAAATGTTAACGTTTTGAAATTTTGTAACCTTAAAAAAAACTACAGTTGGGCATAAATCTATGAGAGAATAGAAAAATCTCGCAATATAAATTTTCTTAACCATTTTATTGTCTAAGCATGATTTTTAATTTAAGTCGTGGCGCAGATGCACAATGTGACGGTAAAACCGACTGGTTGTGGGTTCGATCCCCACTCGAGGAGATGAAATTTTTAGTTACATTTATATCCTACTATATTATTGCCTACCCTGCTGTGTGCGGGATATAGCGTGAAGCTGATTATTACATAATGTTTAATAAAAGATAATATTGTATGGATTTTTTAAACTTGAAAACGGTACATTATATCTTTAAAACTATGCAATATAGGGTAAAAATATTTGGTAATGACCACCGCTATCGACTGTTTTAGTATTTCTATAATTATACTGTATATTAAAAAGTTACGGCTTCGCTTCCAGCTGAAAGCCTTGTTTCGATAGGACACTAAAAATATGGTTAAAGTTTAACGTGTTTATAATATAATATACAAAAATATATTCAATGAATTGTTGTGTATTCTCTTATATCATAGGATGAGCAATGATGTAATATTTCGTTTTTAATTTTTATCTACATTGAGATATTGCCTATTTGGTGAAGCTCAAAGACTATAACTCAATAAAAGTCTTAGGTCATCGTCTGACAGAGGGACAACGTCAGACTGTAAACGATGGTTCTGAGTTCGACTACATTCGGGTTAAATGAATTATTTTTTATTTCTTTATTCTGGCACGACATTTAATTCAGGTGGAAAGTGGAGAACGAAGTTTCTTAGTAGTCGTTACTAAGTCCTATACTTAATTTTAAAAAAAACTTAAACTGAAAAATAAATGTCATCTCTAGATGCCATAAAAACATCTTAATTCTAATTCTAACTGGGTTATAAAGATAACGCAACAGTTGAAACATTGCTCAAGTACGCGTTAAGATAGTCTTTCCATTGTTTTGAAACAATAATGAACTTTGTTCATTCTATATTAATTCAATAAGCCTAATACAATTGTGTGATTAAAAATAATTTTAAATACGTACCTATTTGTAGAGGCCGTCTAAACGAAAACGTGAGTGTAGTGCAGGGCCGGATTTAGATATGTGGGGGAGCAGGAAATAGGAGCCCCATAAATTTTTGAATTAAGTAGAGTTAGAAGATACGAGATGGATATGGAAAGGCGTGTTAACACTGCTGCATTGATGAGACGGCGAAACGTCAGCACAGCTGCGCGTTTGGCCGTGCACAATGCAGTTTTGGTACCGACTCTGTTATACGGCAGCGAAACGTGGGTATTACAGAAGAAGAATGAAAGAATGATGAATGAGGTTGATAATAGTGATCGAAGCGAAAAAGGTATAGACCTGACCTTGCGTGCGTTCTTTCTACTCCGTTAGGGATACAGCCTGAAGCTAAGTAAGTAAGTATTTAATGTTAGAAGCCGGTTATGGAAGGCTCGTAGCGATCCATGCCAGCCATATACATTATAGGGCTACAACATACCATCCACCACAAGCACCATAAATATGCACAATATAAATGTGTCTGAAAAGTGGCGACGAACGGTTGAGGACCGCCACCCAGCACGCCATGTACAGAATATTAGCATCAAATAGCAATGTGGAATATGAGAGGATGGATAGAAAAAAAGATTTAATAAGCTGGGCCATGCATCTGAGACTTTCTACGGATTTTGTGCAACTACTGAAAAACAGGCCAAGTTATTGGATTGGAGATTTCATGTTAATAGTGTTTCTTTGAAACCCGTATAACAGGGACACAAACGTGCGATTGTGAACGCGACAGGTTGTAGGTTCGATTCCCACTCGAGGAAATTAAATATTTAATATTTTATTTTCCTTGCTCTGGTAACAAGGCAAAGCGCGGTGTTGAGTTACAAAGTTTCTTATCGCTGGGTTCTCCCTCTGCCTACTGTGGTATGTGAAGTCAAAAAATCAGTATTTTTCCAATCAATCGTCATTCATCGTGTCAGTCGGTCAAGGCGCTCGAGTTCCTTTTTGTGTGCGCGAAATACAGATATAGCTCTTGTTTGGAATATAAAATAAGTATGAAAGGTGGCAAATTTCTTAATAAAGTTATATATAGATCTATACAAATATTTTAATTTAATTTAATTTTAAAAATTTTCTTTACAAATATTATTAAGATAATAGTTTATTATGTAGAACTACGGACTTGAACTTACAAATTATTCTTATGTTGAATAGCCCATTTATTGAGGAAAACTTGATAGATTTCCTATGTACTCCTATGTTTTAAATATTAACATTAGTTTCCATTAGGCTATAAGTTTATACCTACAGCCTAATGGAATCTACTGTTAAAACTTTAATCATTCCTTGCGTGGCATTTTTAAGTGGCGTAACTGAACGCTGCGCTTTGTATTATTACTAGAGCGAGGTGAACAGATAGCATAATTAAAGAAAACTGAATCAAGTATCCAATCAATTAAAAACAGGTCACCAGAATAAGGAAGGGAAAGTCAGCTTGTCGTGAAAATAGCTAGATATGTACGTACTGATAAATGAGGCTGGTGTGCCGGCACCAAGTCTGACCAGAAACGCGACTGTTGTGGGTTCAATTTCCACGCAATTGGAATGAGTTATTTTAATTTCCTCGTTTTTCTTTTTCGCATCCATTTTTATCTGGAAAAGTGAACGGTTCGCGGGGAACAGTGTCTTAAAATTAGGTTCCCTGTGTCTATCTGCTAAGAAAATGCGGGATACAACGTGATGCTAAAAAGAGAAAATTATAAAAACTTACGTATATCCAGGGTAGCAAAATATATTAATACAAAATAAAAGTCGCGATTTTTTTAAATAAAGTGTAAGGTTAAGTATAGGGTATTAGTTTTATATAGATTAAAATATAGATGTTTAAAAAATATATAATATTTATTTATATATGAAATTTATGTTACCGATTAAATTAAAATGAATTCTTGTACTACTAATATAATATAATAGGCCAGTCGTGGCGCAGGGGCACAAGCGTGTGACTGCATACGCGACAGGTTGTTAGTTCGATTCATACTCGAGGAAATGAAATATTTAATATTTTCGGTAAAAAGAAGGGAGTGGAGTGTCTTAATATCAGGCTCTCTCTCCTTTCCCTGCTAAAGCTGGATACCGTGTGAAATTCAAAAAAACCCACGATCACATCCCTTAAACAAAAGGCAGAAACAATAATGAAAGTTAATTCACGAAAAATAAACATAAAACTCCAGTAAATTTCAATTGAAAATAAAATTACGATTATACCTTCGCAGCTAGACTTCTTAGTCATAACTTTTTTTCGTCTGCAATAAAGTCAAGGTCACGCAAACACGCGCGGCGACTTGGTATTTTGCGTATAATTTTTGTTGTTATGTTGAAATCATCTATACATATAAATAAATAATTTAAGTGTCTGTCTGTAATTAAAAAATTGTGGTGTTTTTTCGGGTGATAGGCGCTAAACATAAACAATTTTATATATTCTGTCTGTCCGTCAGTTTCCTATTTGTCTGAGCTTATCTCTGGAACAGCTAATTCTATTTTTGTGGGACTTTCACTAAGAGATAAAAGAGGTTCTGGATCAACATGTAAGCTTATTTATGCGAATATCACGATGTTTTTGCAAGATAATTAGGTGGTAAAAAGCAACCGCCCGTACGAAATAACTAAACATGTTTCTATTAAATACGACGATTTAAATATTGCAATCATTTTAATTATTTTAAAATCATAAAACAGATTGCATCATTGCGTAAGCGGCAATAACATTAAAAGTTAATTATTAATATAAGAATTGTAATTGTAGTTTTAATGGTTTTTTTTTCAAAATAAAAATAGGTAATTTATAAAAGCAATCAAGCAAAAATTTAAAACAGCAATAAAAGGAATTTGCAATTTTTCTCTTTCGATACTTTACCTAGAGACCGTCGAAAGGGTAATCTACGGACTTATAACTAAAAGATTTTTTTTTTAATTTAAAACCATAATATTTTTGTCAAAATTTTAATACTGTACTTAAAAAAAATGAGCGAAACCAAACGCGAAATTTAGTATGAATAAATAAAATCGATTAAACAGCGCCACATTAGTTTCTTACAGACTCAATACAAATACAATGTATGAATGTACATAATTATAAACATAGACTATGTAAATGTCAACAAACTTAGTTGGCTGCGTGCGCGCGTACCCGTTGCTTGTGTGTATCTAATAAAAAAAAAAAGAAAAGTCAAATCGCGCGGGAAACTAAATTTAATTGGAAAAAAAATGAATATCATATCTTTTACAGTTTGGCTGTTAGAAAGTAATTGTTTCATAGTTTATACCATAATGATTGTGTTCTTCGTCGTGTTTACAATGTTCCACAAGAATAGATTGGAGCGAAATCAAAATAGAATCGGCGCTAAAAAGAAATTTGCAACTCTTGATAATAGTAAAGGTAATATATGAAAATATTGTATTCTAGTTCTGTATTGTAAAAGTTTACGTTAAAAAGATTTAATATTATGTTTATTGTGGCTCAATCTTATGATATTTACTTACGCCTATTCGTCATAGCAGGCATTGTGATGATTTTTTTTTATTATTTGTAATTTAAAATGTTCCTTAATTGATATCGAAAATATTTTATTTTTGTTTATTTCAAATTATTAATGCTTTAAAAAAAATATGCTTTTGATTAGTACTTTTTAAATTACTTAAAAAGTACCAAAAAATTAATTGAAAATTTGGTACAAATGTTTGTATTCTTTAAAATGCTAACGAATGACCTGTGACACCACTACATAAAAAGAATAAACGTATTATTATTATTGACTATTAAAATATATATTTTTTAATTATTTACTGAATTTTTTTTGTGTCAAAGTGAATGGCACCGTAGCTTCTGAATCGATGAACCAATTTTAGAGCAGTTTTTTCAGTCGAAAGCCTTGTTCATCACGGTGGTTAAGAGCTGCAAGCACTTTGCCAAGATCAGGTAGTGATATGTTTGGTTGGGATTTTTTAATTTAAATTTTTACTAGTATTGAAACATCATTCCAATAATAGATAATAGATTAGAGCAAAATTTAAATAGAATAGGTGCTAAAAATAAATGTGTTATTCTTGATAGTACCAAATGTGATGTTTTGTGTTGCGATTCATTTTTATAAATCACCGTCTCTCTTATCAGATAATTTTATGAGGATAACGATTTTTGCGAGTTAATCTTGCGAGATAGGTGTACGCTATCGTGAACATTTTTGGTGTTTTCGTAACTGTTCCATTATATGTTACTTTTGAATAAGATATTTTGCGTAACGCAATGCTTTTAAAGTAACTTGTAAGCCTAATTTACAATTATTAATAACTAGTGTCCTGAGCGAGGATTCCGCTGGGTGGAATGTATGGCTTTGCATAGTATTTTTTATATCAAAGAATGAGGCCCTCGTAACGCATGGCGATGATTGCGGGTTTGATTCTCATTTGTGGAAATCATTTATTTTTGATAACTTCCTGAAGTAACATGGCAAAGCGCGGCATTGAGATTCCCCTGGCACCCTGCTATTAGCGGGTTAGAGCGTGGAGCTGCAGTAATAGTATCTAATACTATATGCAAGAATTATACATAAAAAATTTAATCATATTCTTGAATTACTTAGCCTTTTAGTGAAAACTGTATTAAAATCCATCTCGTAGTTTAAACGATTTACTCATCAATTCGGTAGGGAATGGCTTTGTTTTATATAAAATAGTTCCGTATAAAATATAAGTAACAATAAACTAGATCGTTGTCGATTCGATTCTCACCTGGAGAAATGTTTATAATTTAAATTATTATAATTTCTTAACTCCGGCAAGACCGATGTGACGTTGACTTCTGTTACTTACACAATATCTCAATATCGTATGAAAATTGGAGAACTGAGTATTTTAATATCATGTCCTATTTATCTTCCTCGCAATATTTGGAAAAAGGCGTGAAAAAAAATATAACATTGATTCAAACCTAATTATATACAATCTTACCACATTATTGTCTGGCCTAAATAGAGTTTGAACCAACGACCCCTGACTTTACACAATAACCCACTAGATCAACAGGCCAATAAAGATAACATAATTTTTAGTTATTTTGACGCCTGCTTCACGATTGGCCTTTACTATTTTTTTATGTCAATCTAGTAAGCCGCTGTAACTTTGCATGGACTTTAAGACGCAAAATGGGAAATCCTGTTTTTTGCGTTGCCATAGGAATTTTGAGAAAACCATTCTTAGTGCTCGCCTATACACGCTAAGCTACTTACATGACAAATTTAAATTTTCTAAATCAAGTAGTTTATCTGTACGATGTCTGTCACTCAGTTCCTTGTTGTCCTTTTTTACGTTAAGTTTTTATAAAAAATTGCCTGAAAAACTTGTTTCTTTTGTAGTTTATTTTTCTTTGTTTCGTTTGTGTGTAATCATTTGTGACAAAAAAATAATTGAAAATGTTATTGATTTTTATTTGACATGTATAATGGAAGTTACGAGCGAAAGTTACATCATCTCGAAGGAAATTTAATGAAGATAAACTTCGGCTTTTATAGCATGTAACTTGGACGTATATTTTTCGAGAAAATGTAAAATTAAAATAATTCAACGGCCTGTTCACGGCCGCAAGCCCAGGTTCAATTCGCACGGGAGGGCGCCCTCGTCGCCGATGATATGAAGCAGTAATGCAGTGCTTGCACTTTCTCAAAATAATGAGAGTCTTAAATGGGAATCAAACCCACAACCTGCATGCAGCGTTTACAGTCACAGGCTTGTGCCTTTGCGGTACGACTGGACTAGGCGTGGCCTATAATTTATCCTTTCTCGCTAAATAGAATATTCAAGATAAAAAAATCTATTTCAATTCCTAAGTACTTTTTAGGGCGCCAAATTTTACAGGCATTGCATCGGAAATGGCAGAACTCAACGCCGCCTTTTGTGTCTTAACCAGAGCGAAGAAATGAAAGTATTAAATATTTCATTTCCTCGAGTGAGAATCGAACCCACAACCTGTCGTTACAGTTGCATGTCGCTTGTGCTACTGCGCTACGACTGGCCTCAATAAAAAAAATATATAATTTAAACCCTTGTTTGTAGTTCAAAACAGCAAAAAAAGAAATTTTCACTTTCGATACTTTACCTAGGGACCGTCCACATGCTATATACAAAATAGTCTATTTACTAATCTTTACATAATATATAAGTTAATATGGACAACTACTTACACAACCTAACTATTAGAAGCTTAGAAATAGTACTTACCGCTTACCCGAATAACATATATCACGTACACCATATATTATTAGCAGATATTCCTATAATACTTAAGAGATCATCCCCTAACTTTGGGGAAGTGGACTTTTACAAATTAAATCGGTGGACAATAACTAAGAAATATAAAGTTAACAAATACAAAACCTCCTCATTTAAAAACAGAAATCGGTTAAAAAACATATAAACGAATCTGACTTTAAAAAGTTGCCTTACATATTTTTTTTAAAATAACAGCTATTCAAAAGATATTTTAACTTATAAAATTTTCAATATTACAAAATATTGAAAATTTTATAGTCCAAATAAAAAGATTGTAAAATATCCATAAATAGAGTATATTTGTAAGAAATGTATTTATTTATATCAATAATTTATTTTTGTATTTTTCCGCATCTGCTATGTTTATCTGGTTTTTATTTATATAGATATTAATATATTTAAAAAACACTTTCGGCACAGTTATAATTAGATAGCTCTATTGTTAAAGGTTCAAGTTCCTATCGTTTGAGTCTAGGTAAAGTGTAAGCTTTTATGTTTTAACATTTATTTGACACTTCGTAATATCGAGGCCATAGTGGCAGTGAACAGCTTCTGACTTTAGAACGTGATGATTGTGGGCTCAACCTCACTCGGGGGAATCATTTATTTATTTTTAAACATTTTTAAAGTGTTATTCCACACAGGAAACAACGGATGAGTAAATAATTTATTTACTCATCCGTTATCTGCTAAACAAATAACTGCCACATAACATGCATTTTTTTATTTAGGCGTAAATGAATATAGTGTGAAGCAAAAAAAGAAATAGTATCAATAATCTCGATTACTTGATCTGATTTTTTGAACATGAGGTTGAGAAAAGATCGAAGTAATAAAATTAGAAGGATCTATATGTACCTAGGATAAATAAAAAGAATAACAACTGTAAATCCTAAAAACGACAATATTAGTGGGAGTCAATCAATCAATTAATCAGCTTCAGCTGCATCCCGCACACAGCAGGGTAATCAGGGGGAACTTAGTGTTAAGACACTCCATTCCCCACTTTCCGCCGAGTTCTAGAGGCTCTGCGTGTCGTCTTTGCGTACTGTTTGAGTGGCGGAACTCAACGCCGCGCTTTGCCTAGACACCAGAGCGAAGAAATGAATGATGACTGGCCTCAGACATTAGTGAGAGTCCAAAAATATTAAACAAAATTATAAATAAATTTCTTCTTAAATTGATTCATAGTTAACAGAACTATAAAACATTTTGCGAGGTTGTGTTACTCAATTATAAATAAATTATTAACTATTTATGTCACCTTGATGAATTGCCAATGTCAAGATTTAAATCGTACCTAACAATATATCATAAAAATAAATAAAATCCGAGTGAGGCTGTTGTGTTGTGTTATAGAGGCACAAGCGTGTAACGCGATGGATGTGAGATCGATTCCCACTCGGAAGAATAAATTATGATTTATTAAAATTTTAATTTCCCTTACTCTGGTAATAAGGTAAAGCGCGGCGTCGAGTTCCGCCACTCAACACGCAATGCCTCTTCCGGCAGAGAGAGGGGAACTCAAAACTAGATTCTCTTAGCCTCCCCTGCTATAGCCGCGTAAATAATTAATAAATATTAAGTCCTTAAAAGAAAAGCGAGCTATATGATATTTTTACAATTTCGCGCTGTGTCCTGCATATAGGAGGGTAGAGGGAGCAAAGAAATGAAAATAATAAACCATCACATTTTTTAAAATTAAAAATCTATTTAAATAAGGTTTTACACATTTATTATAGATCACGTTCATTAAGTATGTAACATTTGCATATATGTATGTAATAATCGGCCTCGTATTGGCCTCGTCTGGTCTAAATAAGATTCGCCCATGCAAAATACTTCATTCAAATTCATTCTCAATTTAAACCTCAAAATGCAGTTTTGCTGGGCCACGACGAGAGGAATTAAAAATAATGTTAATTTACACTCATGATTCTTTGAAATTGAGGGGCGTTCGAACTCAGAACAAAAAAATATAGATACTTATATCAAGGCCTTTACGTAAATGTTAATTTAAACGTTTAATTTTACAAAACAAATCGATTGTGCCAATTGCCTCCAAAATTCATCGGAAATGGGGGACGGAGGGTCCTAACACTAAGGTTCCCTCTGCCTCCCTGCTGTGTCTATACAACGTGAAGCTAATAAATCCACTGCATATTCCATAACAAAACAAAAACAATTGTAATTTATTATTGCTAAATAGAAGTTATTTCAATATATTCGGTATTCTAGAAGAAATAAAGACGATTTTCATTTAAATTGTATAAAAAATCGATAATGAAAGCGGTGTGTGATAAAAACATTTGTTATTATATGCTCCGTAGCGTAAGGAACAGAATATATTATATGGTACAGTGGTTCTTACATTGGAAGTAACAGATTCAAGACCACTTTTGAGACCTTTTCAGTTCCACGTTGTATCCCGCATACCTCTAGAAGGGTAGGTAAAGGGACCATATTGTAAAAATACTCCTTTTCCCACTTCCGTCAGACATTGCATATTGAGTGGGGGAATTGAACGCTGTGCTTTATCTTATTATCAGAGCGGAAAAATTTACATAATTTATTTTTGAACCAGTGAATCGAACCCACAGCCGTCGCGACAATAATCAGATGTTGTGCCGCTGCGCCATGACAAACTCTTCTTTTTGTTTAACATTCTATAATAATTAATTTTCGTTTTCGATTTCGTTTACTAAATTTAATGTTCCTTGCCATACTATTTCTACCTTCTATAATTTGGACCTAAATCTCTCTTAGAATATACTTATATTGGATTTTAAGTTATCTAAGTAGTTTCAGCAGTGCGTTGTCTGTGTGAGTTTTAAATAGATAATTGTATTCATTACCTAGTAGGTGATCATGTCAAATATCCTGAGAGGTCCTTCCTTCTACAAAAATAGTCCATTCATCACAAATAGCTATTATAGACTATAAGAACGTGCTGCATTTACAAATCTTTATTTTCCAACTCTTATTTTCCAATTTGACACTGCGGCGAAGCTACAAGTAAGAGCTTAATATGTTAAAAGATGTGCCAGTTCAAATCCAAAATGTTATCCCAATTCATAGGGTAGGGTATTGTAACATAAATTATTTTTTTTATCAATATTCAGCCAAAATGATAGTAGCTTATCACGTTGTTCTATTTCTAAATAGTTAGCGATAAGGGTACATTCAGTAGACCAATTAACGAAAATTGCTGTAAAAAGATTAGATGCTTATGTAATAATAGTGTTGATTTTTTTCATACATGTAGAGTTTATTATATGTTAAAAATAGAAATGTTATGTATAACATCTTTTGAATGGCATAAATATTATATCATTTCTTATTACCAGAGCAAGATAATTTTCATTTCACCGAGTGGGAATCAGCCACTTTGGCTCGACGGCCTAATAAGGTAGGCGAAGTTCAAAATAATATTTAGCTAAATAATGTCTAATGTTTAAAAAAAAATCAGGTTCACTTCACGTTGGGCGCCGGAGCCCGGCATTACCTGATGCGAAACGCAGTGGTATAAAGTCACTACTCCACGCCGGTTTTAAATGCCGGGAGTGGTAATGATCCGGTCGAGTCTGCCCATGCGTGTTGCCATTGCTGGCGTCTCTTACGACACCATTAGTACCAGGGTGATCCTATTCTAGGCCGGGATCACACGGCAGAAAACATATCACTTATTGCAATTACATAATTCCAAATAGTTTAGAATCATATAGACGATATGTGTTTATATAGTGTTTTTTTTAAACGACAACCGCTTCTGATTTCTAACACTATTATATTGAATAGACCCCGTGATATTCTCGAGTGTGAATCGAACGCACAATCGCCTCGTTTTCATTCACACGCTGTAAGTACTACTGCGCCAGAACGGCCTCTTTAATAAATATATAAAGTTTAATATAAACATTAATTATACGTCGACTCCGAGCAAAGCCACAGTATAAATATAGTGTTCTATTAATGGTAGTGGCATTTGATAACCTGACCCACTTAGAACTGTATTAGAAGATACAAACGACACTTATTAGATAAATGGTTCAATTTAAAAGTCTACTACCCACTGTTCTACTGTTTCAAAAGTATAAACTTTACTATATAATTTTAAATTTAAGGTTTTGAATTGAAAAAAAATATGGCTATATACATATGGGTATGGATAATATATATAATATTTGAAATACAATACAGTGGGGTCGATGAGTCGTGGCCACCCTGAAGTTAGCTTTTTCATATTTTTGATTATTTTTTTGTGTACAATGCGCATGAGTTCAAAAATTCTTAATAAATAAAAACATTTTGTAAGGTATATACATGATATCTTATATATATGATACCTTATATATATAAAATATTTTTGTAGGGTATATAAAGTACGATCGACGACGACGACAACGACAACCACGTTCCCCTCTTTCCTATCCACCAGATGTCGCTGTAAGGGTTAATAGTGCTAACAATATAAATCTTCGAAAACGTAAAGTTCGAAAAAAATGGGGATTGAACCCACAACCATCTCAAAACTATCACGTTTTCTAATTATACTATTTATTTCCATTCTAGATATCCATGATATATGTATATTCCCTTTGATTACAGAGAAAGAGCACCCAGAAGACGATGACGATCCAGACTTTCTCATCTCAGCCATATCAGAAGACACTCCTCACATCCCTTATAGACCTCCTAAGAGAACAACGGAGGATATTCTAGAGAGGTCAAGAGAGTATTATAACCTGATGGCTAAAAGACGAACAGTTAGAAACTTTAGTACAGAACCAATACCTCAGGAGGTGTTAGAGAATATTGTTAAAACTGCAGGTAAATTAAAGTACTTAAACATGATAAATGATAATAACATAATTGTATAGGCCTGTTGTGGTGCAGGGACACAAGCGTGTGAATGTAACTTGACGGTTGCGAGTTCGATCCCCACTCGGGGGAATTAATGATTATTTATTAACATTTTCATTTCGTCGCTCTGTCACCAAGGCCCGGTGTTGAGTTCCGCCACTGAACACGCAATACCTAGAAAAATTCGGAAGAAAGTGGGAACGGAGTGTATTTAAGCTATGTTCCTCTGCCTACCCTGTTACATGCGAGAAACACCGTGAAACTGATTTTGATAGCAAGAGAGGTGATACTCCTTTCTGCATTTTCCACCCATGGTTGATGAGCATATTTTCATTAATACAAGTTATTTATAAAAGATTAATTTAGGAGTGCGTACAATTGATTTAAATCTTAGTAGGAAGATGCGTTTAATCGTTTTGGTTAATTTTTTTTATTTTGGTATCAATATAATAATTATATATTAAAAATGAAGTCCATTCATTAAAATTACTTTATTTAGAATATTTCTTGGTGATTTACATATTTTACATTTGATATAACTCACTCACTTACACCTAGATATATTTTTGAACTAGATTCACTGATAATGACTGATAAGCGTTTTTTAAATGTGCGATCCTGATGTTCTTGTATATCTAAAGACACGGTAAAAGTATAGCACTCAAATGAGAAAATTGCACGCACAGGCTAATGCTAATTTTCAATGCAACAAAGCCTTGTTACTAGAGCGAGGAAATGAAAATACTAAATATTTAATTTCCTCGAGTAGGAATCGAACCCACAACCTATCGCGTTTACAGCCACAAGCTTGTGCGCTACTACTGGCCTGTCAAATATTAGTTCTTATTTTTTAACACGTTAACATTCCATCCAATACTTGTATTTTGAAGTTGCTAACGAGATTTTTTGCTCATACAAACATATTTCTGTGAAGTATAATACCTTTACTAATTTGTTTTTTTTTAATAAACTATTTTTTTTTTAACCCTGGGTTTGTCATTAGACACTTTCATATACAAACGGTCGCTACTGGGTAAAAAATACCACATTATTCATACTTTTCTTTTTGTTTTAATTGATAATCCCTATTTTAAGAAATCCATAAAATATTCTCATTATCTAAATAGCAATTGCACACGTAATGTTAGCACATTATCATTTTCAAAATACAGAGGAATCTCAGAAATGTTATTTTAATATGCTTTCTGCTCAGCATCACTGTAATGAATCTCCTCGTGATCCACATTTTCTGATTTAATTTTATTGTGACTATCTTGTTGTAAAATCTTTTTTACAGTTCTAACTCAAATTGAGAAATTCATGGTGTTGAAGTGATAAAAAATTTTACCCATTCTTAATTTACATGCGTCAATACCACTGCGTCCAAGGCCGTGGTGGCAACGGTCAGCCACTCGGGGAGCACGTCTCTTGTTTGTAAGCAGAAAGGTACCTGAAGCGGCAAGTCTCTAAAGTGTGTAGAAAAATAGATATATATGTTTTTGATACCTCTGTGGTATTTTTTACCGGGTAGCGACGAACGCCGGGTTAAAGACGTCACAGTGACGCAAATCGAAGGTGTCGGCCTGTTCTGGTTGTACATATATTTTGATACCCATGAATGATAATTTACACGGTCCGACATGATACATAGAGCGGGGTTTGGTTTAGCCACACACTATGTAATAATATTTACAAAGCGGAGAACGTAGGATACCTCTAAATTTCGCTACTCACAAAACGCAAAAAATAAACTGCAACTCTTGTAAATATATCATTGTGGGTTCGATTCGCCCCTCGAGGTAATGAATTCCGTTCCTCGCTATGGTAAGGAAACAAAGCTTGGCATTGAGTTCAGCCATTCAACATACAATGTTTTAAAAGTTGGGCAGCAAGTAGGGAACAGAGTATTTTAACAATAGGTTCCTCTGGGTACCCTGCTATATGAGAGATGCAGAGTGAAGCTAAAATAAATATTTCAAAATTAATATTTATTATATCTTAGAATCGCTGCGTACAAAATTTCTTTTATAACAAAACCTGTTTAACAATCCTATTGAGCCCCGCAGGGGGCGCCCTTACAGTCGTCGACTCCTCTCAAGCAGCCATGTAGTGCTTGCAATTCTTCTGGGACAGAGTACCCTCTTCCCTACCCACCCGGTGTCGCTGTAAAGGCCAATAGGGCTAACAGCATTTACCTCAAGTTCGAAAAAAAAAAAAAAAAAAAAACCTCTTTCGCCTTGTTTACTGTCGTGAACTTCGTCATACATACCCTCCGGAAGGCCCTCATGACTTTTCGTCTGGACTACCCGTGACCACGGACTACTGCTAAGTGTTCGAAATGTCGGGTTTCCAAAAATATATAATAATGAATATACGCGATTAATCCGGTTAAATAGTTTCATTTAAAATTTCATGATTTTAATCAAAGATCATACGTATGTGACTTTGTTCTCGAAGGCCCACCGTGGTCTTTTCTAATATTAACAACCTGACTATTATCTAAGTACATTCGGTAAATAATATTTATTAACAGAAAACTTTATAATCATTTCATCAAATAATAATTTGTGTAATACTAAAAAGGTCTTAATTACACTCTTATCTTTACAGTCTGGCAACATTCTGATTTGATATATTTTATATATTTTTTTTTTTATTCAACAAATTATTATTTATTAAAAAATCCTTACTTTTTGGAAATTCGAAAAAAAAATATGAGAATTAAGTAAGTACATCACTTTATTTCTAATAGACAGAGGAGACGTAGTGTAAAGGCACCACATTCTCAGCATAGTCATCCGAAATCGTGATATTTTGTTCGTTTAGGTTTACGTTGTATCCCGCACACAGCAACGTAGACAGAAAGAACCTGGGAACGTTGTGTCAAGACTACCGGTAACCCCTTTCGCCATATTCTTTAGGCATTGTGTGTTGAGTGGCGGAACTCAACGTCGCACTTTTGCCTCGTTACCAAAGCAAGAAAAATTAAAATATCTAATATTTCACTCCCCCGGGTAAGAAACGGATCCACAACCGCCGCGGTTACACGCACGCTTGTTCCCCTAGGCTACGACGGCATCTATCATATTTCTTCTATGTTAAGTAGCGGAACTTAACGCCGTAATAAGCATTATACCTATATAATAATAATCAATGTACAATATTAAATAAAATAGAACTAATAACGTAGCTATGGCTATAATATGTTAAAGGTATCTGGGAATAGCGTGCAAAGTTCTTAAGGAGCGGCAGATTCGATCGTCGCGTCGGTGGAAC
>DWMY01000187.1:0-38158 GCA_018249775.1 Heliconius hecalesia formosus
ACTTTTCGTGTAAAATTCAGTGGTAAGTGATAATTTTCATTTATTTTTCTTATTTTATATGTATTTTATATAAATTATAAGAAAATACAGTGCTTAATAACAGTTTTCAGTCAAAAGTGAATTTGTTCAGGTTCTTTTAATAAAATTATGGAATTTAGCAAGATTTCATGGAAAATATCACAAAATGAAGGCTCAACTCTAAAAGAAATACAAAATGTAGGTTATTTTATACTTCATTTAAGAGACACGTGGATTTTTTTACGTTTTAAGACTGTTCTGGATTCTCGAATATAGGAAAAGGCGTGACAGCTCTCTGATATATTAAAGTATATTTTAACTTAATACTAAATCTGTTTAAATATTAATTTGTAGATACAAATAGGGTGCAAAAATGTATTTGCAATAAAAAAAATATTTTGTAAAAAAAGGTCGATTAAAAAAGAAGATTTCAATAAATCATAGTAAAAAAAAATAAAAGAAATCTCTTATCAACTGGGCAATATGTGTAAATTTAGATGTCATTTTTTTTAAGGAGAGGGATGTAAATTATAAAAAATTTAATATACTTAGATACATCGTATAACTATAATTTCCATTGCGTTGAGCTCCGCCGTGGGAAGTGGGAAACGGAAGTGTCTTTCTTCATGGGAACGAAGTAACTTACCATTATGTTCCCAGATTCCCTCTGCCTACCGTGCTATGTGCGGGATACAGCGTAAAAAAAAAAAGTCTTGTAAATTAAGCAGAGGGAACATAGTGACAAATTACCCTGTAGTCTATTTAACCTTTATATCATTAAATATAACCTTACTAGAGCAAGACCCAAAAAAAAAGAGTATAAAAAAAAAGAAAAATCATAGAAAAAAGGCACGGACGACCAAAGTCTATGGTGTAAAACATTAATTTTAAAAAATAAAGATAAACATGCATAGTATTTTTTTTCCTCATTTTTTTATATAATCCTAACTATTTATATATTATATCTATTCATAAAATTACAAAAAATATAATCTTTTAATTAACAGAAGTTAAAATGTCGAAATTTTGAAAATGTATTTATTTTTCATTTATTATTAGATAAGTTTATAAAACAAGAAAATACCTTCAACCTCAAATAAAAATAATAAGTTTTTAATTTTACGTTTGCTTTCCAATTTTAAATGGAATAAATTTTAATGATTAAGTATTAAACAAACAGTCCAAACAACATAAATAAAAGAATATAGAAACAATTTTTATTTAAAATTAAGTTTATAAATACATTAATATATAATATTATAGATATCTTTTTAATTATTATTAAAATTAATTGATCAATATATCACTTTCCACAGTCAATGAAGTTATTATTATTAATTTTATTTTGTTAGATCCTTATATAGTTAAAAATAAAATACAAATAAAAAGTAAGTATTCTAAAAAAGTTATAGGTACATACATAGTACAAAAAAAATCAGAAATCAAATTTTATAACATTATTTATAAAAAAATATATCAAACTTTGCTTTCTGTATGTATGTTAAATAAAATATTAATAATTTAATGTGGGGAACGGAGTGTCTTAACACGAGGTTCCCTCTGCCTACCTTGTTGTGTGCGGGGATGTGTCCCCACACATCCCCATACAGTGTGAAGCTGATTTAATAATTTAATAAAAAATAGCAATATGTCATCCACAATTACAGTAAAGAATTTTTTTTTTGCTAGTTTGACCTAGCTGTCATGATACCTGTAAACGCGATGTTAGTGGATTCGATCCCCGCTCAGAGGAATTATAATATATTAATAATTTAAATTCCACACCACACAAAATATTTTAAACAAATGGAAAATTGTGTCTTACTACTAAGTTCCCTTTGCCTACAGTTATAAGCTATAAGCTAAAATATATAATTTGTAGGTCATTATGAAACTGTATTATTTAATATAATAAGAACCACTTCCGGTTTAAGCGGAAGTCTCACACTACTTGATCTGTCTAGACATTGACATATCGGTGAATGTTACTTTTTTTCTAATATATTATATTATGACATAACAATATAAATAGAAGTCAATAAAATACTTATATACGGGAATAAATATAATATTTTTTTGTATCTGGTTAGAATGGAGGTCATTTTTACTTTTATAATGTTATATTAAGTTATATTAAATATGTTTATGTGAACTGTATCACTCTGTCTTACTTTACAACTCTTCTCTTCTCTTACTATTACGTTTACAATGTATGACCATACACATACTTACGTCTTACACATTTTTATCATCTCCATATTATATACTTTACTATCTTAAAAATATATATATTTGTTGTTATGTAATAATAAATCATACATTTTTATCAAACTAGAACTTATAGATACTCGTATATAAAAAAAAATATCAAGACGATTTTGTAGTATATCTCTTATTTTGGTGCAACAATGACATAATTGCATTGTCTTGTAATGGAAATACGTAATTTTTACATTGAGTAGCTATCTATATGTTATGTATCACACACACACACACACCGTGTACATGAATATATATACTTAGTACATGTGAAGTATTATGTGCTTAATCATCACACATCATATACGTTTTATAGGGCCGGAGTTGTTATAGTAAATAATCCCTCAGTTCTCATCTTCTGCTTATTAAAATAATGTGTTAATTGACGTGACTCAACGCTACAAAATATTAAAAAACACAGTATCAAAATAAAATTTACCTAATTAAAAAATATATGTAAAATCACTACCAAACATTAAGAAAGTCTTTTTGGACAGTTTTTTGATATAATTGTAAATTGTAGAAAATTTAAAACTATATTATACTTTCATTTAAAATTACGGTAAATAAAGTTATAGTTAACTTTTCCTAAATGGAATTTGAACCTGTTCTAATTATGCTATGACACAATGAAATAATATTTTTTTATATAACATATCTATATATAATATTATTTATATACAAATATATACATTTAATGTGAATGTTAAATATAATACATACGTAGAGTCTCAACTGAGTATGTATTGAGGTAGGTCAATAGGTACATAGAGTATATACTATCTAAATTTTATAACAGCAATTTTGTCTTTTTTTAATATATCTCGATAAAATGTCTACGCTGTATTGTAAACAAAACAATTCAAATAGTATGTCTCACTGTTTTATTTTTATTTTATATAAAATTAAAGTTATTGTTTAATTTTTAATATCACAATCAACTTTACCAAGTTCACCATATTAAAACAAAGTATAAACCTAAAACAAAAATTATAATCTTTTCAAAATATCTTTGTTATCATAATTTTACGTATATTTACATTTAAAACCAATAATTCAATGTAATTCTTACATTCTTTTTTTTTCATTTAAACACCAAAATTCTAGACCTATGTACAACTAGCGCCATCTATTAACAAGTAGCGCCATTAACTACTTATCAGTTACTAATATTAAAATAATTAAAATGACGCATTGATATTACTATATAAATTTGATTAAATTTATAAAATGACTCAAATATATTTCCCCGCATAAAGCAGGATATGTATTTGTATATTTTTTTATAAATAATTTTAAACAGCTTGAAAACATTTACTATAATACTAATAGGACTGTTATAGACATAGTAAGCAAATTTCCACTCAGACATTTTTAACACTGCCTAACCTAAATAATGTCTAATTTCAACTTTCCAAGTCCAGTAGTATGTGCCTCGTCTGTTTGTCACTCAGAAACAGAATTTCTTTTTTGTTTCCCTTTTTTTAACAATTTATAACATCGATCGTTCTATTTTATCGACATCGTTCTATTATATTATTTACAATGCTATCAGCGTATTACTTATGTTAGTTTAGCAGCTTCATCAGTCGTGACCTATAAAATAATCCTTTTTTTATTTGTTTACCTTTTATCTCATGGCTCCGTGAATAGGGTATAGAAATATTGAAGCCGTCGTGACGCAGGGGCACAAGCTTGTCTGTAAACACGACAGGTGGATGTGGATTCGATTATCATTCAGGGAAATTAAATATTTAATATTTTCATTCTTTTGCTTTGGTGTTGAGGCAAAGAGCAGTGTTGAATTCCGCCAACCAACACGCAATGCCTTCAGAATTTGTCGGAAACGGAAAGCAGAGTGTTTTAACGCTACGTTCCGTTTGCCTACCCTGCTACATGCAGGATACAGCGTGAAGCTGAAAAAAATATTGAGGACGTCGTGGTGCAAGGATACAAGCGTGTGCTGTTAACGCGACGGTTTTAGGTTCGATTCCCACCCAAGAGAATGAAATGTTTAATATTTTCATTTTCTCGCTCTGGTAACAAGACAAAAGCGCCTCGTTGAGTTCTGCCATTCAACACGAAATGCGTTCTTGACTGAAAGTGGAGAACGTAAGTGTCTTAGTGGAAAATAGAGTATTTTGACATTTGGTTCCCAGGTCCCGTCTGCCTACCCTGCTATATGGGAGATACAGCGTGAACTTAAAAATATATAAGTACATATATATAGTCATGTTACTTCCCGCACACAGCAGGGTAGGCAGAAGGAACCTAGTGTTAAGACACTCCGTTCCCCACTTTCTGCCGAATTCTGGAGGCATTGCGTGTTGAGTGGCAGAACTCAGCGCCGCGCTTAGCCTCGACACCAGAGTGAAGAAATGGAAATATAAATTTAAGTAAATCTTTTTTTTAATTCATCTCCTCGAGTGGGGATCGAACCCACAACCAGTCGGTTTAACAGTCACACTTCATACCGCTGCGCCGCGACTGGTCATGTTACTTGTATTTATTTAATACGATTTAACAACTAGTTCAATGTATCAGATAAGGTGCAGCAGATAGTGGCCTCGAGTCTACTTTAATAAGTTGATGTTACAACTTACTTTATGAATATTTTACTTTTACTACAACTAACAGTTTCGTACTACAATTGACACTCGCAGCGCTCGACCTCTGACCGAGTGACTTTTTGTGTCGGTGCCAGAGCGAGGACATGAAAATATTAATAAATAATAATTCATTCCCCCGAGTGAGGATCGAACCCACACACGTCAACTTACAGTCGCACTTTTGTGCCTCTGCGCCACGACGACCTCAAACAATAACCTTTTTTATATAAAGTGACATGAGACCACGTTTCCATGGCAACGCGGTCGGTGCGCCTCAATTGGTTCTCTAATATACATAATTATACATCTGTATAAGCACTATATATAGTATCTATACACGAGGTAAGATCTCAACTTGTCTCGTCGGGAGTCAAACCCGCGACCGTGTCATTGCCTCGTGAACCGCGGCGCGTTTCCATTGCCGTCGATCTGTATAAGCGATTGTGTGAACGATCTTTTGACGTTGCTGTTTTTTATTTGAATTAGTATTTAATTTGTTTTGTTTCGTTATTGATATTTTTTATTATATTATATTATTATTTTAGGTTCTCCCTCTGCTATAGTTGTATTTTTTTATCCTTTATGTATAACCGAGAGAGCTCTAAGTAACTCTGATCTCTGTTTTTGTTACAATCAGAGCTAAAGCCTTTTGTGTAGAATATGATATTTCACTTTATCTCATCATATATTTTATGATTGAAAGGAAAGAAGGATGTCGTCTCAGTAGGTGGTTGTGGGTTCAATCCCCACTCGGTGGAATTAATAATTTTTATTGGCTCGCTCTGGAAAGACAGAGCAAGGCGTTGTGTTCTCTAATCCAACGCGCAAGGTCTGGAGCTCCCGTGCTACATGCAGGGTACCTGTTTTTTTTGCTTAGAACAATATTTTTTTAATTCGCACTGTTTCTAAATATTTCATTTTGTTTCAGATTTTTTCACCGATATTGTATTGATATAGCAACCACCGCATTTTTTAAGGTAAGCTATCCTTTAGCCTATTATATATAAATATTTATATTTTCTTTACTATCACATTGACATCTATCAATGTAATGAATAAGATTTCATTAATCATTATATTTAATAAAATGAAAATTAGACTTAGAGAATGTAAAGATTTGTCAATATATTCGTTCTGTAATACCTATTTATTTTTGCTTATATAATTTAAAATGGTTAAAACAATAAGCAGCTGGGCGTATTCATTATAATTATATTAACAAAATTAATTAAATTACCTTTATAAATAATAAGTATTTTATACAACTGTGATTATTAACTTGAGGAGTCGTGGCGTAGGGCACAAAGTATGCCTGTAAACGCGACTGGTTGTGATTTACTGGTTGATGAAATATTTATTTAAATGTATATTTTCATTTCTTCGCTCCGATGTCGAGGCAAAGCGCGGCGTTGAGTTCCGCCATTCAACACTCAAATTCTGGAGACATTGTGGTCTCTAGAATTCGGTGGAAAGTGGGGAACGGAGTGTCTTAACACTAGGTTCCCTCTACCTACCCTGCTGTATGTGTGATTTATTTTTTTTAATTATTATTGTTAAACTTTGACTTTACATTGCATTACACTAAACAGAAATAGTGACATAGCATAAGTCGATTTTATGGATAAAATAACTCTTATAAGTTTAACATCTAAGATAGTAAATAGATTTAAATTTTGCCTGAATTTCAATAGTCTAAAATTTATGTTTTTTTTATTTAAATCCTACGTAAATTGTTAAAAAATATGACGTTAGGTAACGTACTACCCATTTTGAAAAATGGCAAACAAAGTAATATTCTTGATTAGACTAAAAAAATCATCTAAAATATAAAATCTTCATACATACGTTATACAAAGTGGAAGTTTAAGCACCACATTAAATGAAACCACAGTTTTAACTACTCTATAAAAGCCTAATATAATTCAGAAAAAAATAAATTCCCAAAAATGAAAAAGTTATTTTTTCAAACAAAATAATAGTAGTCTAACACGCCTCATTTAAGAAATCGAGTCGCAGCAAGTAGCGTAGGTACTTGTATGTAGCTAACGGCGGCGAAGTGATGTTGAATTAACGCAACACTTAGGAATACACTTTACACACACTCACATTTATCGTTTCATTTATCCACTTATTTAATAGATAACTAATTTTTTTTTCAAAGTGTCCCCCTTGTTTTTGAACGCATAAATTGCATCTCCGCAACATATTACGATATACGTCCAGGGGGATCTGGTCGGCATATTCTGGTTACGTATGAGGTCTTAAAATATCGTAGCATTTAAATTACCGTCAAAAAAACTGACCCTAGTATTTTATTTCAATGAATGCCAGCCCGCACATATTAAAATAATATCCATGTTAGTCAGAATGTGGATATTTTGGCATTTTCGTCAGCGTTATGGCTAAATATCGTACGTACCAGTTCTTAAACCAAATAAGTTAACCGACACAAATAACACAATATTCATTAACAACAGTTTGAATTGTTTGATATCAACGACAAACAAACAGTCACTGACAACTCAGCCATCAGTGTGGCAATTGCGAAATCTTTTAAATAATTTACAACAAATATGTTATTTGAATTTAAAAGCCTAAAAAATAAATTATAAAAATATTTTTTTGTTTATAAAAATATTTACGTATTTTACTCCAAAATCCGAACACTAGTTTTCATTACAGATTTAAATTTTAATAATTACGTTTATTATATTACGAAACAATAAAATCTATTCAAACACAAAAACTAGACAAGGCACCAGGATCAGATTTAATTACAAACGAACTACTAAAAACTACATTACCAGTGTTAGCACCAAGACTTACAGATCTGTTCAATGAAATCCTCCAAACGGAAACCATCCCGGAAGACTGGACTAAATAGACAATCATATTGCTGCACAAGAAGGGAGACAAGGGCGATATAGGAAATTACAGACCCATCAGTCTAATGTCCAATATTTATAAAATATTCTCAAAAATAATACTTAAAAGAATTACTAACACATTAGATCTTAACCAACCTAAGGAACAAGCTGGTTTCCGAAGTAAATTCTCTACTATAGATCACAATCACACTCGAAGGCAACTACTACAAAAATATAAAGAATATAATAAAACGTATTACATAGGGTTTGTTGATTTTAACAAAGCATTCGATACATTAAAACACGAGTATATTTGGGGTGCCTTAAAAATGCAAGGAGCGCAAGAAAATTACATACGAATAATTAAAAACGTCTACACAGCGAGTACTGCACAAGTCAAACTTGAATCTATGGGCAATGAATTTCCTATAAGAAGGGGTGTACGCCAAGGAGACCCAATATCACCCAAATTATTGATGATCTTCAGAAATCTAAACTGGACCAAAAAATGCCTAAATATAAATGGCGAAAACCTAAACAATCTACGCTTTGCAGATGATTTGATTCTGTTCTCGGAGGACGCTGGAACTCTGGGGCTAATGTTAGCACTGACAATGAATCTAATTAAAACCAAAATTATGACGAACGCCCGACAAATAGTAACTAACCAAAAAATAACAGTTAATAACGAAAATATTGAATATGTAAAAGAATATATATATATTTGAGCCAACTGATATCTACAGATGATGGTATGAAAAACGAAATAGAACGAAGAATAACGAATTCTTGGAAACGATTTTGGTCGCTTCAGGAAATAATGAAGGATAAAGATTTGCCAATGAAAGCAAAGAGGAAGCTATATGAAACATGCGTTATGCCGTGCTTACTATACGGTTGCCAGACTTGGGCGTTGACAGAAATACAAGAAAGCAAATTAAAAGTCTGCCAAAATGCAATGGAACGGAGTGTTCTAGGTATAAAAAGAAAAGACAGTAAATTTACAAGAAATTAAACAGAAAACAAATTTTAAAAATGTACACACAGTCTACAGACAGCTTAAATGGCGCTGGACGGGACATATGTGAAGGGAAAGTACAGAAAAATGGACTAAGTTAATTACAGAATGGAACCCAAGAAATAGCAAAAGAAATAAAGGCAGACAACCGAAAAGATGGGAAGATGACATAAAAAAAGTAGCTGGTCCGGTATGGACCCGTGTAGCAAGAGACAGGCAAACATGGAACTCTTTAGAGGAGGCCTTTGTCAACAGACAAGCTGTTTTACACAAACATCCAGTTGCCAATGAATATAATTACAATTAAAAAAAATATTTAGTTATAGAAAGGAATGTTATTAATGTTTATTAATTGTAAAGAAAAAAAAACAGCAATAAAGGCTATTTTATTTTATTTAATTACGTTTATAGTAATAATAAATACAAGCAATAATAATTAAATATTCATTTGGAATCTATTGACACTACTCATTACTTAAAAAGTTACTATTACAAGTCAAGTCAGTAAGACTCGTTTCTATTTAATTTTTATACGATTTTGTATCAAAATAATTAAACAAATGTAAATAACAATAAAAATCTTAATAAAAAAAATAAAAGTATGTTCGAGAAGTATTTTAATTAATGGTAGTACCATGTACTATGAACTATTACAACGATTTTTAATTATCTGTTTTTAATTACCTGTGACTGTCTTTTATTTTGACGTTTTTAAATTTTGAGTGATTATTAAGTATTTGAAATTATTTGGTTGTTGTTTAATATTAATTTTATCATTGTGACAAATATGGCATGTGATTACTGAGTATTTCTCTTAAATGTGAAACTATTGTGTGTCAGTATTTGAGTGTACCATCAAAACATACATTCTTTTAAGACTAGAAACAAACAAATGTGGAGTTTTTAATATTACTTATGATAAAAATGTTAGTGGACTACCACTACGGGAAATGCGACGACGACGATGTGAAACTAATGTTAAATGTAAGTACCTATCTATCGTAGTTCAATATCGTTTTGCGTGTTAAAAATGTTGAATATAATTTTGAGGGTAGTTTAATAAACATGCATTATTTCGGAATAATTTCCTAATAAAGTAAAAAAAATAAAGTAGGATTTTATTAAACAATTTTAATAAGAGCTTTGAAAGTTGTTTCAATTTATTATAAAATAATAGGTAATTGCATGACAAAGAACGCGAAATATTGTTCTTTCTCGTTCGGTTGTATGAATGAAAAGTAGAAGATCGACAACGCTTAGTAGTATTTTAGTAGTAGTATCGACCCACACATACATACAGTGCGTCACGCGAAATAAAGGTTTGGATAAAAATTGTGAAATGAAAAAAAAAAATCCCACGTGTAAACTGTTGAGGTACCTTGATTAATTTCTTTAGCTCTGGGTTTGCAATATTTTATCCTATATGCAGTTTCAGTAAAAGGAGCGCTGCTTCTTCCACCCTGTATATTAGAGCCTTGCATGCACATATTAAATTTGGCAAGAAAGTAGCATATAGTATAAATAAAGTAACTTCTACCTGCACCCTCCCCCTCACCCTCACCCGCGTGGCCAAATGGATATTACTAATAGTTACGTATGACACATGTCACACTGTAAGTGCCCGAAGTAGTTCTGACCGCGAGTACAGACTGAGAGTTACATCTAAGCACCTAACGTTATGTTGTATAACCTAAATAAGTAGTTCCTGAGATTATAACTAACCAAATAAATTCATCAGCTTTATAAGTTAGTATAGATTGTTATAGAACAAAAAATAAAGATACAATGGGAACGAGCCGCGTAACACAGTAGCCGGACCGGCCCGGCCAGCTCACGCACACCACCGCACACCACCGCACACACACCACACACACACCACACACACACCACACACACACCACACACACACCACGACACACGTACAGTGATAAATCATTATGTTATATTATAACTTCAACTTTTAAATGCCTAAGCTATGCTTGAGACACTCCGTTCTATATTTAAGATATTACGCTTGCTATTAGGCGGAAATTAACTCCGTTTTGATTGATTATTGTAATACATAAATTGAAATATACTTTTTAGTATTTTTCTTTCCTAAGTGAAATAACACTTTAAAAATGATAAAAAATCAATATACCTATGTTTAAAGATATAAATAAATCTTTGTCTGGAGGATGGGTTTTTTATTTTTGAGCCCATCGTGTGGGAAAGACGGATTGTAAGCGCGACGGTTGTGGGTTCGAATTCCACTGGGGGAATTAATTTCTCATTTCTGGTACGAGGAAACATGGTGTTAAGTTACGCCGTACAACACACAATGTCTCAATAGTCAGTGGTACTTACAACCTTGGGTTAAGTTACAGTTACACCGGTATTTTATTTAACTAGCAAAAGACATCAACGATCTTAAGGCCTAACTTTAAATTAAAAATCTTTTTTTTATTTTTGTTGTGCCTTAAAATAATTATAAAACGGCCGACGGAGTGTTACATCACTATTTTTTCTAAAGGTATAATCAGATATTATTTTTAGGAAAAAAAATATTTTAAAGTATAAATACGGTAGGAAATATAAGCTTGTATTACGATACATACATTTAATACATAGGTTTTTCGTCTACCTTATTTACGTGTACGTTATTTAGCTTAATTGTATCCAGACTCCAGCTAGTTTGACATGAAACAAAAACAGAAAAAAAATCTCTTCTTGTATTTGAGTGATAGATTTTTTTGAATGAAAGATTCATTTTGCGATTGACATTGTAAATCATAAATAAGTCCATTGAGAAGAGAGCACGGTAAGTCTCTAAAATTGATTTAGGGGAAAATGCGTGTAGCCTGACGGAGTTTAACACCGGACTTCATATCACCATAGTGGAAATGCATATATATAATTTAAATCATTGTAACCTGCGACTTCATATTCTCGTTTTTTTTCTGTTTCCATAGAAATTTAAAGTTCTCCTCTTTTAGTGCTTTCTACACTTCCTAACCTATGTACGAGTACATGCCAAGTTTCAACTTTCTAAGTTCAGTAATTTCGTCCGTGCGTTGTCTTTCAGTTACTCAGTAACGGGAGAATTTGATATATTCATATAGATTGTATTTTTAATATTATTATTTTTTTGTTGTTAGTAGTACCATAACTCCTAAACGGGTTATAAAAATGTAATTTATAATAATAGCACATACCAGTTTTAGAAAGTCGGTAAAGTCGTGTTATCCCATAGAGCAAGGGGGGAATTGAATCGATGACCGTCACAATAGGGTGAAAGTGAAGAAAGAGATTGGCTGGGACACTCTGTGTAACGACCAATGGCCGTGGACTTTATATAGGGGACGCGTGTAATTAAAAAAAATATAAATTTGAAGCAGGGCACGCAAAGAACTTAGTGTCGAGGCACTCTGTTCTCTGGAATTTAACGGAAATACACACCGAGTTTATCTAAGGCGGGAAACTGATAAAGTCGGACGCAGACACTGTCTCATTTCGCCTTTATTTATATGTTTTATTTATAAGCCACAATTCTCTCTAATGGTAAATAAAGTTTTGATAAATACGAAATAAATCTTAACAAAATTAAATCTTCTTGAACCTTAGGTGACAATACTTAAATTTCATAAAGTACTACACTTGAGGCCAGTCGTGGCGCAGTGGCACAATGTGTGACTGTAAAACCGACTGGTTCGATCCCCACTCGAGGAGATGAAATATTTACTTAAATTTATATTTCCATTTCTTCGCTCTGGTGTCAAGGCAAAGCGCGGCATTAGTCCTGCCACTCAACACGCAATGCCTCCAGAATTCGGCAAAAAGTGGGGAACGGAGTGTCTTAACACTAGGTTCCCTCTGCCTACCCGGCTGTACGCGGGATACAGCATGAAGCTGATTTATTTGATTTTACTACACTTGCGCGTCGCACTGCTGGTCGTGAGTTTGATCCTCACTGCAATTGTCAAAAAAATAAATGATACCTAATTAAATCCATTTCAATATACATAATATGTAGATATACATATTGTATTTGATCATGGTATACAAATGAGACGGTTGTGGGTTCCCGGCTGCTGCTCTACTATATGCGTGATACAGCGCGAAGCTACGAGTTTCGAATATACTTCTTACTTTTGTTTTAAACTTCAATATTATACATAATTTATTTTTTAGACACCGCGTTGCGGAACTCAATGGCGCGCTATATCTTTCCATAAAGTGGAATTAAAGCATAAAATATGAAAACACCATCAGAAATATTTTCAAAGAAGAAATTTCTCCAGGTTTTTTTTCAAATAACAAAAAAAATAGAACAAAAATCGTCTCTTAAAGAACTTCCTTAACAATTGACATCTAGGTCCGGTCATTGGAAACACAACTTTAGAGTTATAAAAATAGAGAATAAAACCAATTAAAATTATAATCAGTTCATTTTACATTCAACTTTTCTTAATACAATCTCAGCCTTATATTGTAAAAAATAAGAGCCACAGTTTTTATCAACGTTTGTATGTAAAATAACGAATTTAAGCTCTATTTCTTGATAATTAAAGCTTAAATTTATTCCAAAGAGGAAATCTCAGTGTCTTGCAAAAACCGCGGTCGATGACCTCGCCAAGTCTGTGTGAGAGAGTGTGTCTGTATGAGTGAGACAGACGTGTACGTACATGATTATGTGTGCGTGGTTTTATATATAGTGTGTTCTTATTGGAATTATAAGTTGAATTATTCGTATTAGATTTCTTTTCACTTTAATAATAGATAGCCGAGCTAGGCATAGAAAACCTAGTGCACTAGTAGTAGACACTCCGTTCCCTATGCACCAACCAATTTGTGATATATGGCGTGAAGAGTAGGGAGGAAAAGAAAATACCTCGAGTGGAAGTGGAACTGCCACGTCAGTCCAGTTTTAGAGTTGATTTAGTTATAAAAATGAGCTTTTAAGTATTAAGTAAGTTTTGCATCTACGGCAGTATAGTTATAATTTATTTGAAAATTACAACACAATATGTACGAACATTTTTCATTATTGGCGTTATATTGTACAAGAAGCACTGTTATACGCAGTATAAGATATACAAACATACGCAGTATAAATCAGGTTTTCTCCCGTTGAATTCTTTACAAAGTCAAGAATTACAAGAAACAAAACAAAATAACTCTAAATGTATTTATATTTTACTACACTATATTATCTGTTGCTCGCAAATAAACAGAAAACTAAAACATTTTCCGTCCACACCACGATGTATAATGTCAAAAGTTTTTCTCTCTATGTGTATGTGTGTCACAACGCTCCGCTGTGCGTGTGTGCGTGCGTCTGGGTGCGCCTGTGTGCGTCACTGACACTTGGCAGGGTTGCTTAAAGACGAAATGAATAAAAATATTATTATTGTTATTTTAAAAAATCTATGACTTTAGTTTCACGCGGGATACATCCCTCATATAGCGGAGTAAGCAGAGTGAATCTAGTGTTAAGACATTTTGTTCCTCAAACGCGTTTGTTGTGATTTCGATTCCCACTCGAAGGAAAGGATTATTTTATTTCACCGTTCTGGTAACAAAACAGCGCGTTGTCTTTTAAGTAACAAGTATTCTTCCGTAAATTGGATTGTGCGTGGAGAACATTACTTCTGTGAAGTGTCTTAACACTAAGTTCCTTCTGCCTAACCTGCTTTAAACGGGATACAGCACGAAGCTACTAGTAAAATAAATTGTAGATTTCGATAACGCTATCTATATAATGTCTCAAAAGAGTCTTTATACATTCATACTAAGAAAACAGGGGAAAATATTAAACAATTTACTATTCGTGTGACAGCGTATGACTGCTAGTGCGATGGTTGTAGGTTCGACTCCCACTCGGGTTAATGGATTATTTTTATTTCCTTTCTATGATATCAAGGCAAAACGTGACTTTGAGTTCCGTTAAACAATAGGCAATGTCTCGAAAATTAAGACGAAAGTGGGGGACGGAGTGCCTAGACACTAGGTTCTCTCAAAGTAGCCTCCTGTGAAGCTGCTAAATTGTCTATGACAGTGGGCTACAATTTCATATATTTTATGTATTTGAGTATGTATGACCTATGGACTATAAAGTATTTACCTAGTCTAAAAAAATCTCTCATTTCTCCTTTTTTTTTTTTGACATTTTAATATATTTTTATAAGCGAATGTCAAATAAAGGCGTCAAAACTACATATTTTAAATAAATGTAAATCAAACTTTTATGGATTTATTGGCTTTCCGCTTTATTCCGCACATAGCAGATAAGGCAGAGTAAAACCTCGGTATCTAAAGCTAATACATTCCGTTCCCATTAAGACACTTCCGTTCCCTAGTTTTCGCCGAACTCTTTATTTCTTTATCTGGAGGAATTGCTTTTGCGAAACTTAACACCGCACTATGTTTTCTTACCAAAACAAGAAAACGTAAACAATTCTTACTAATTTTTAGAAATTACCTTAAAATAAAGATGAGTTAAAGGGTAGAGGACACTGAATTGTTTAAGAAGAAATGAAAAACTATATACTTAAAAATATAAATTAACATATTTTTATATAAAATTTGTTTAAGTTAGAAGAAAAAGCTAGAAGTTAAAATTGCATGTACAGTAAAGCAATGCGAATGTTTGATAACAATTTGATAATTGCTTAGAAACAGAATTTTCAAAATGATTATCTAATAAAGAGTAGCGGAGGATTGTGTGGTTATGGCACATACAAGTCACGGCACGTCCGCACTCCTCGGAGCGGGAGGTCACTCTGACCGCAGGAAGCCGGCATGGCAGTGGGTTACATCAAAAATATTGGGGTGATGTAATATAGCCTATAGCCTTCCTTGAAAAATAGGCCATCCTATATACAAAAGGTTCTTTCAATTTTAACCAGTAGTTCCTAAGATTAGCGTGTTCAAACTAACATACTTGTCAGTTTTACATTATTGGCATGGATATGTATAAAAAAATCTTTATGCTAATATGCTAGAAGATTTTATTCTAAAACGTAAGATCTATATCGTTTTTTTTATGTTCACCCTGTATCCTAGACATAGCAGGGTACGCAGAAGAAACGGTCTCATTAAGACACGTCCCTTCCTCACTTTGAAGGAGGCATTGCGTGTTGCTGCTGAGTGGCGGAACTCAACGCCACGCTTTGCTACATAATCAGAGCGAGTAAATCTTATAATTATAATCTTATAGTTATAGTTCCCTCTTTCTACCCATCTAGGTGCGGGATAAAAACTGCGTGAAGCTAAAAAACAGTCCAGTAGTTTCGTCTGCACGTTGTCTGTCAGTCTACTTATCTATACTAGATACTTATCGAAATACTTGTCAATTGACTCTTGTCACACAAATTTATCTTAATTTTTATAAGAAAATGGTAATAATTCATAACCATTTCCATTTTTAAATTTTTGAGTAGACTTTTTAGCTTCACGCTGTAACCCGCATATAGATAGCCAGAGGGAACTTAGTGTTAGGACACCAAGTTCCTTTTGAGTAGCGAAATTTAATAAGGCGCTATGTATTGTTTCATTACTAGAGTGAGAAAATGCAAATACTTCATCCCCATGGGTGCGATCGAACCCACAACCAGGAACTATACGCGATTTCGATTCGCTGTTCCTTCTGCCTCACCTGCTGTATATGTTGTGGAAAATTCGTACAAAAAGAGGAACACTTAATTTGGCACATCCTTAAATTTGTAGGTGACTAGGTTACCCCCGACCTACCCGAATACAAGTTATATTATTCCTATACAAGCTTTCGCCGTGGGTACATGTTACATGTTTATTTTATATTTTTTTTATATATGCAAATACATAAAATATATATTAAGAATGATCACGGAAGTAATGAAGTTGTGATATAAAAAAATATTTGTAAATATCTATAATCTATTAATGTCTTATTAAATTTTCACATTGTATTCCTCATATACAGAGGGAACCTAGTGTTTAAACACTCCGTTCCCCACGCAACGTACTATTTTGGAGATATTATATTGACAGTCCAACAGTGAGGCCAGTCGTGGCGCAGGGGCACAGAGTGTGACTGTAAAATCGACTGGTTGTGGATTCGATCCCCACTCGAAGAGATAAAATATTTACTTACATTTATATTTTCATTTCTTCGCCCTGGTGTCGAGGCAAAGCGCGGCGTTGAGTTCCGCCACTCAACACTGACAGGCACACACAGTCAGGCGCTGTGCCACTGCACCTTACCTCCTTAACAATCAAATTCTATAATATGGCCAAAAATATATATATAGTTTCTATTTTAGTTTCACGCTTTATACGGGAGTATATAGTCTAGGTAGGGAGAAGCTAGTGTTAAGACACTCCGTGTCCCATTTTCTTTTGAGATCATACAATATACTCGCATCTAAAGGATAGTAACTTATTAAGAAATGAAAGGGGAGCGTTGGGGGGAGTAGGAGGGGTTGACGTTCGATGTCCAGAAGGGGTAGTCTGTACAAGTAACGATAGCAACAATTTATTTTTGTACAATGTGTTTTTTTTTTCTTAGCTATCCTTTATGTCATATGCAAACTTTTTAGTAATATAATACGCTATAACGAATTAGAACGAGCGTAGACATATACATAGAGTGAATTAGAAAAGTACAGTCTCTAAAGAAAAGCGTAATGTTCTCGTACCACTAAGTTCTATCTCAAGATATTTTTTATAAACAAAAATACTGTCAAAATTTGTACACTTTTTTGCTGTCTGTCCTCAGAGTTCAATGACCTACGTACTGCATACCTAACCTGTACCGTCTCTTTATCCCACAATTGGGCAAAGTTCCAATAATAAGAAATATTTAAAGTAATTTGAATTAAATGTACATTTTTAGTACATGTAGTGTACTGTAGCCGTCGCGGCACAGGGACCGCCTCTCACGGTAAACGCGATGGCGATGGAAGAAAGGAAGTCTTATAAGATCACTTTGTTGTAGCATCTACAGGTAGTACTGGTTCAGGAAAAACAACTGAAAACTATACATTTGTGGTTAATTGCTAAAAGATAACAGCCTTAAAGGGAGTGAAATTTGGTGTTAGAACTAGAACGGCTAGTTCAAGTGAGGTATCAGACGCAAGGACTTGATGTGCATATTCCATTTTATTCATTTTTTGTACGGACTTTTTTGTTAATATAATCCCTTTCAATTCACGCATTTCCTTTAAATAAAAACTATTATAAAGATATTGCGTGTTGAATGGCGGAACTCAACATCGCGGCTTGTTCTACTAGAGGGATACTACATTATAAATGTTTTATAATGTAGTATTAATAAAATATCGTACTTCCTATAACCCTCCAAATGTGACCTTCGTAACTAAAGCACAAATATACATACATACATATATATATCTTAGTAATTACCTTCATTACTTTATGTGTTCGTTACCTTATCTTGTTAAAGAGTTTACAAATTGTGTCCGATATGGGCTGTACTCGTATATACTAAATATAAAGAAAAAATTAAAGGAGTTATTAAATTATTTTTTCTTTCAATTTGCATAATTGCATATCCCTAACCAATATTTATAGTGAAGTTGAAGATTTTATTTGGTTGAACGCGCTAATCTCAGGAACTACTAGTTCTCGTACTCGTATAAATTTTTGTGTTTGATAGTCCACTTATTGAGGCAAGCTATATTATATTACATCACGTTAATCGAATCGATGTAATCAATTGTACTTACTAATCGTGTCATCTCCATTTGACCACGCGGACGAAACGGCGGTTAAAAACTAGTTCTCATTATATATTTAGCTTTAAGCTGTATCACACACATAGTAGGATAGGCAAGGGGAACCTTGGAACCTAGTGTTAAGACACTCCATTTCCAATAAGGCACTTCTGCTGCTCACTTCCGCCTCAACAAAACTCCATTACGCGCTTTGTGTTCTTACTAGAGCGAGAAAATTAAAAAATTGAAAAAAATATTCCCCTGAATGGAAATCGAACCCACGACCCTCACGTTTACAGTCAAAATGATTAAAAATTAATATTATTATACTGTGATATTTTTTATGTGAACGGTACAAAGGTCATTGACTGGCTGCAACGGCCGCTGCACTGCGCATCTACAGTTGATAGTTATTGTACATAAGATTGTCTCTCGGGTTTACTTACTTTTGGTGATATAGCTAGTATCCAGCTCGCGGCTTTGCCTGCATTATTGAATATTTCGAGAGGATAATGACACAAATATATGTTTTTATAGAAATGACATTGTAAATATTCGACATTGTTTCCCTTAACCTGATATAATATATGTACATGCATCATACATGTGAACTTATATTTTAATTGACTTCGGTTTTAGTGGAAGCCGCATCAATAATTCCTCGTCTCCTTAGATAGCTTTTAAGGTTTATTAGGAGATAACTTTTATAATAACTATATATCTACTAAATGTAAACAATATTTTTATTTAATATTTAATTATATAAATCTTTAAATAGGTAAGGAAGGTAGAAATAGATAAAGAAACAAAAACATAATCTTTTGCAAATAATTTAATTACACACATTCAAAAAATATCGTTTAGGCAAAAATAAATGTATAGCCAAAAGTCAATACATTAGTAATTAATAAAGCTATAATATTTTAATAAAGTTAAGTTGTTTATTATAGTCGTGGTAGTGGCACAAGCGTGCGACTATAAACGCGACAGGTTGTGGGTTTGATTCCCACTCGAGGACATAAGAGAACATTTTAGCTTTAGACCTTAACTCTTTTACAACAAGTCTAAATCTAAAATATATATAAATTCAAACGTTTGAAAATCGAACTCACTACCGTCGCGTATACACACACACTTCACAGACACTGGACAGACACTACTCCCTATCTAATAATATATACACATGTAAGGGTATATACAAAGTATTTTGACAGTTCCTATCGTCTCTACGTCAGTCGCCCATCGCCCTTCGTGCGGGTAGGATGTTTTGTACTTTCTGCAAAAAAAATCGCCAAATCACTTACGAAATGTTATTTAAATAAATGAATTTCAACGTTTTAGTCCATTTATATTATTTTTTTTATGTGATTTTATATAATTTTGTAATGCAGTGTTTTTTTTTTGTATAAGTCATATAGAAAATTGGAGGGTTGTGTTGTGTTGAAACATATCGTGAATTAGTTTATTTTAGATGTGAAATGAAAATGAAATTTAAAAAATGTAAGTTGTTTTTATAATATTTGTTTGTTTCTATGACTATAACTGGCTATATAATTCAAATTAGTATTATTCAATAAGTATTAAACTCTTTTCATACTGTGTGACTGATAACGCACAAACGAAACTACTAGACTTAGTTAGAGTATGACATGTAGGTAAGTTAGGGAGAGTAGGGAAGTGCTAAAAGAATTTCTTTAGGTTTAAGAAATACGGGATTTTCCATTTTACGTCTCAAAGTCTACAGAATCCTAATTAAGAGCCACTAATACTATTTTATATAGCTTTTTCATTCCTGTTTTTTGGTCCATTTAGTAACGAACTATATTTAAAAACTGTGGAACATTGACTCTACTAGCTAGCCTTATTATAAGCTTTATTATTTGTTTTTAGAAAAATCTCAATTGTTTTTACTTTAACTAAGAATGTGTATATTTTCCCATTTTTTTTGTTCTGCAATAAAAATTAATTTAGTGACGCGTCACTCTGTTTATTATTTTTTTTATAATTTCCTAAGCCCCTCTTTATTTTATTGAATTGCTAACTAAGCGAATGATATAATTAATAAGACTAAGATATTTGCAATGCATTTAATAATCAAATCGCATTTTTACTTTAAATTATATTTTTTATTAAATTCTCACAATAAAGTCCAATAAATAAAAAACATTTCTTTTTTAATCTTCGAACTACCCATCATTGGAAGTAAAATAAAATTAATCTTACTCAAAATGAGAAGATATTTACTTATGTTCTGATAGACAAAGCGGGGTGTTAAGTTCCGTCATATGAAATGTCCCGAAATGTGAGCATTGCGTGGAGAACGGAGTATCTTAGCACTAGGTTTGGGTTGTGGTAGGAAGTAACTCAAACGAGGATGAATTATTATTATTTCTTACACTACACTATTTTGGAAGGCAACAAACGGAGACCGAAATGAGATCGAATATCTCAATTTTTCATATACGTACGAGTACATGCAACACATGAAGAAACATAAGTATATCTGTAAATATTTTTACAAACACGATTTGTTTCCCCAATGTTCAATTAAACTCTGTTCCACGTTCTTCCTATTTTTTTAGCTTCCTACTGTATCCCGCAAATAGCGGAGAAGGCAGAGAGAAACTAGTGTCAAACACTCCCTTCCTTGTTTTTCGTCAGAATTCAAGATATTACTTGTTCATTAGCGGAACTCAAAGTCGCGAAATGAAAAGTAATATATTCTTTCGAGTGTGTATCGAACACACACTTATTAAATACTGTTACAGTCCCACGTGCCACTGTGCCACTGTGCCACGACGGTTTCTCTTTAACTGCTCATCTATACTATTAATTGGTTACTAAAACAAGTGATTCAAAGTAACTCCCACACATTATTATCTCGTGTTTGTTATTTTGTACTAATTGGACTCCATTTAATAGATTCATTCATTATTTACTTTTATTTATTATTGTTTTGATTTATTTTTTGGTTTTCTGAAATTTAATTGTGTTTATTTTATCAAAATCATTATACCGTAAGGTGTAAAAGAGAAAAGAAAAAAAATAGTAGTTTCACGCTGTATCCCGACAGTCAGAGGAAACATAAAGTCGAGACACTCCGTTTCCCACGCAGCGTTTAATTTTTGATATATTTTATGTTGAGAGTCTGTGTGAACTTAGGCTGAAAGAGGGGAACAGCGAGTCTGCCTAATGTGTAACATGCGAGAAACAGTTTGAAGCTTAACATTATTTAATCAGAATTTGAACTCAATACACTTGAAATAGTTTACCAAATTTACAAATGACTATAAGATCTAATCAATATACCGTATCCACGTGTCGTATACACGTCCAGACTACAGACTACAGACTACACAGACCGACAGACAGTGCCCACGCGATCCCATGACCTACACGCTTTATTGAACACTCGAGTGACACGCCTACATGCTGTTTGTAGACACAATGGTGAGATAAACTACAAATTTTCAATAAAACGACATACAATTACGTTTGATAAGCCTAGATTGATAAATGACGGCGTTAAGATCTGCCGTTTAGCTGTATGTTACAGTATATACCAATTGAAAATGATATCACGCCTTCCCTTAAATACATGTAATTTTTAAAATTATTATTATAATTTCTTACATTACAAACTCATGGTTCGTATCTTTTGTTATTTCTTTAGACATTTCTCAAAACTAGACTTATGTGATTATATAGATTTGAAACGATACCAATTCATTCTCCCGAGGTGGACGAGGTGGTGCGCCGTGACTGCCTGAAAATTGAGTTCTATGCCAAATATTATAATATTTATATTGACCAAACTATAATACTATACTAGTTTTAGCTTAGCTTTACGTTAGATTCCGTACATAGCGGAGAGGCAGGGACCTGGGAAGCCACTTCTAAGACACCCCATTGAGACATGTTCCCCATTTTCTGAACAATTTTCGAGATATCGCATCTACAGTTTCGAAACTCAACGCCGCGCAATCATCAGGACGAGGAAATGAAAATATGAAATATTTAATCATTCCCCTGGGTGGAAATGGAGCCTAGAACCCGCATGTAAAGTCAGATGCCGCTCTCCCACTGACGGTTTCATTAAGATTTAAAGAAGAGAGTGGAGAACAGAGTTACCTGTTACAGACAATACTTAGATTAAATAAAAAAAACCAGGTACATGAACTCTAGGCCTTGACCTGCACGCACGTTGTAGTGCAACTTTTATATGGACTGTTTTAACATTGACTTTTATATATAGTTAAAATGTATTATATTACCACAGGCCCGCCCGCGGTTTTGCCTGCTTGAACTTGCCTGCATGATTTTATTTTATTTTATTTCAGTGTATTTAGGTAAAATTGGATGGTATGATTGGCCCCTCTATCTTCCACTGAAAGTCCCATTAAAAACAGTTTAGGTGTTCCGGAGATGTTAGCCCAGATAAACTGAAAAAGAGACAGACAACATTTTTAAAATCGATTGCTTGTGTTTTAGTGATGTTTATTTCAGCTTAATACCTCCACGCGATATAGAAATAAATGGTCTTGGTAGACGAACAGACAGACAACAAAGTGATCCTATAAAGGGTTTCGTTTATACCTTTTAGAGATACGGATAACTAAAAAACTGTTTTATTTACATGGCATCGTAGCTAGTTAGTATTAGACTTTAAGCGATGATAGTGGTTTCTTTACCGAACTTGGGGAAAAGAATGTTGTTGTAACATTATATTATAAGCTTACTTTACTAGATCCTTATCCTTATCCTAAAACGTAATGTCTTTACGGCTGTGGTAGCCTCGTGTAGGACTGACACTACTGACATTTTTTTGTTGCTTGACGATTTGAAAATACGTGTAATAGCTTCGGAATAACATAACACAAAAAATAAGCCGAGCTTTTTTTCAAAACGTCAATTCTTATTGTCTACATACAACATATAAATCGTCAGTCTGTCTGTATGAGTGTCACGTGTCCTCGCTCTATTGTATAACCTACCTACATATCCATATCTACTATTATATTATGTTTTATATACAGTGTGCGACAAAATTATGTGGACACGATAGAACAACTTATAACTACTACTTACTAATAGATTTAGTATATACTTAGTTGTTTTAAAAAAGGAAATGATGTATTAATTTTCCCAACTTGAAATATTTAATATTTTCATTTTCTCGCTCCGGTAGGCAAAGCGCGGCGTTGATTTCCACCTCGCAACACTCAATGCTCGGACTCTAACTCTAGAAGTAGTAAATATCTTAGCGCTAGGTTCCCTCTGCCTACCCTGCTATGTTCCTGACGCTTAAAAAATGAGAGTAAGTAAAATTTCTGCAAGGACAAAAGAAAGTGGACACATAGCTTTTTGTAAAAGGTAATTTAATACGCTATTTGTTTATTTAAAAAAAACAACTTTACTAAATACATATCTAAGTACAGTAAATTTAAATTCACTTAAATATGATTTACAAATAATATAAAATAAAAAATCCTTTTTCCTATCGTGTGCACTTAATGTTGTCGTGGAATGTATATTGAAGTATATAAGAAACTATAATTAACAGTAATATGTTACAAGTCTCTGTTCCTCTTTGCTTGTTGAAAATATTTGATTATATTTTGAGCGACGATGTACTCGTAGGGAGAAGGAGACATTAATGTCACTTCTCGACAGTTTTTTTAAGCTTCATTTTGGTTACGGCGTATGTAAATAGACTGGGCAGGGGGAACCTAGTGATAAGACACTCCACTCCCCACATCCACCCTTCGAGATATTGCGTATTGAGTAGTCGTCGACATATTGTTGAATTAATTACCTTTAAACTATTATAAAACCCATTTCTGAAAAGAATACATAAATTAAATCGAGTTAAAATACCTGTCAATGTTTGTTTACTAGGTATCTATACATATATCATATGTCACCTCCAAAATTGCCTGATGTCTTACGAATTTCTGAAAAGATTTTGATGAATCTTGAACAGTTCCCTAAGTTGAATCAAAAGCGACCATCTCTAAATGGCATTTAGTTTCTGGCGTGTATGTTCACAGTAATGTACGGAATTTGTTCAAATATTATCCAATTCCAACAACATCATCATAACTTCCTTTCTCGACGTCGGTTAAAACATAACCCACAATAGATTAGCACACATTATTATTAACTTTGTACTCAATTCCAAAAAAGTGGGTTAAAACATATATTTTTTCATACGGCAGATGTGTGTTTTTTTTAATCTTTGATTGGCAAAAAACGTTTGGTCACCCCTTCATACGGTAGAATGGGGTTCGATTTCTATCAATACAAAATTGAATAAAATCGATACGCCTGTTACTATTTTAGAGGAAAGGGGGAAACAAAAGGTTGAATGATCGCTAAAAAATTAACTCAATGTTGACAATGGATGCTATTATTTAGTAGTTTTAAGTGAAAGTATTATTATTCCTGCCGTATCCCGCATATAGCGGGGTAGAGGGAACCTGGTGGTAACACGCTACGTACCCCACGCACCGAACAACTAATGAGGCGTGTTGAGTGGCGGAACCAAACGCCACAGTTTGTTTTGTTATCAGAGCGAAAATAAGTAATTCCCCCGATCGGAGATCACACTCACAGACGATCTCTACTCATATAGTATTATTATTACCGTTTAAAATACAATAGTTTATTTTGTGGGATAGGTCAAAGGAATGTAGTTCAATAAGATCGTTGGTTATAACAATTTTTTTCCCATTTAAATGGAACTGGGCCGTTCTGATCTAACTGACCGCCTGGTTGTAAACGCGACAGGTCTTCCTCGAGGAGGTCTTCCTCGTATTTTTAATTCCTACTAAAAGTTCCTTAGATTAGCGCGGTCAAATAAACAAATTTTTCAGTTTTATAATATAGAGATAGTAGAGACCATAATATTTTTATAATAGTACCATCATATTTTTCATTATTTTGACTCATTATCAAAAATAAATTATTATAAAAAAGTTACAGGTTATTTAAAGATAAGTAAGGTGTGTAAACACGTGTTGGGCAATACTCAATTTCTCTTTTAGATCGACTTCTAATGTAAATATCATCTAAGAAACTGATTTCGATACACTCTTGTGATAATTGTATCATGATGGAACTTCATAGTTATACATAGATATCAACGAGCTAGTGGAACTGTTCAGGGGTTACTAGGGAACCTTTCGAGTTTAGGCACGTATAATATATAGGTTTTATTATATATTTAAGTGATTTTTTAAAATATATTTTGAGTTTGGACGTGGTTAGTATTTGCCAAACAGTTAAAGTTTCAGTAATAGTGGATGTGAGCCGACGCGAGCTCGGCGGGAGTGCCTTAAGGCAGTTTACACACTTCAAGTATGAGTTGTTGCGCTTCTTTTTTCAAATTATTATTGTTCAAATTGATTATTACATTTTTTTTTCTTCAAACTATATTTGTACAATGCTATGTGCGAATATAGTTTGGCCGAGGGAACCTGGAAATCTATTATTAAGATACTCCGTTCCCACATGCGTTGCTGAATTCTTGAGGCATTGTGTGATGAGTGGCGGAACTTAACGCAGCGTTCTTGTCTCGTTCCGGAGCGAGGGAAAGAAAATATAAAATATTTCATTCCTCCGAGTGGAAATCGAACAAACAATCGTCGCTTTTACAGTCACACGAGTGCACGCGCTCTTGTGTCACGACGACCTCTTTTATTATATATTATATCGTGAAAAATTAAATGACCTTTCTCCAGTATCATCGATACTGTGTTCTCGAAGTTCAACCAAAGTGTCACCCTGCCTCTCTATTACTCATATTATTCGTACGCGTTACTCAGAGTGACACGTACGAATAAACTGAGATACACCATGGCGCAGGGGCAAAGTGTGACTGTGAATGCCCCCAGAGTTAAGCGGAAAGTGTGGAACGGAGAGTCTTAACACTAGGTTCCATCTGCCTACACTGCTGTGAGCGGGATACACTGAGAAGCTGATTATTATTTTTTTACTTTTAATAAACGCATTTCTGAAGTGATATAGATGCCTACGTAATTTAATTTTTATTTTTTTTGTACTGTAATTTAATTTTTTCTCAATTATTTTATTTAATTACTATATTATTACCATAATATATGAATACATACATATATTATAATTTCTACAAATATAATTTTTCAAATCGTATATCTCACTAATATCCGTCTACAGTGTGTTCGTGGCCTGTCCGCGGCTGCAGACCGCTGCCAGACGGTTTTTGAGTAGTTAGAGAACCGGTTGACTTGTTCAGCCTGAGTTAGAGATAAGAGCGGGTTCGATTTAAAAAAAATATGAATATTTTAAAAGTCTAGGATCAAAGTCGAGTTGAAATTGCCATAGTTTATTTCATAATGTTATAATAAAATGACAATTTTATTGTTATTGTCTAATGAAAATAATAACATACGATTAAGATCTTTGATTTTTGCGATAATAACAGCTTTGTTTGCTTTAAGAAGCAAATGGGAAAATTTCGGTTATTAGGTTCCCAGGTTCCCACTGTCTACCCTGTAATGTGATTGAAGCAAAAAATTAATAAATATTAATCCATAAAATGTAAAATTAATAATATAAAAACCGCCATCTCCTCTGACGTGTACCGCGCGCGTCCGTGTGCGCGTGAGTTGCGTGACACGCCTCGAGCTGCAACTTTGGTGGAGCTTAACTTATCGTCTCAGAGCTCTCTCTCTGTTAGTACAAGTAATGAACTGTAATGTAATTGGTTCAATTCCTACTCGAGGAAATGAAATATTTAAAATTTTCATTTCCTCGCTCTGACAACGAGAGAAACTACGCCGACGAATTTCGCCATTCAATACGCTATTCAAGTAGAATTTGCCAGAAAATTATGAACGGAGTAGCTTAAAACTAGGCTCCCAAGTTCCCTCCGTCTCTGATACAGTGTGAAGCTTCAAAAATTACATGTTTCATTTTTTTAACGCCAAATTACTACTGTAGTTCCACAATAGTTAATATCAATGGAACCAGCCTTCCTTACAGGAATTTAAAACAAGAACCAGGAGACCAGTCGCGGCGCAGGAGTACAAAGTGTGACTGTAAATGCGACTAGTTACGGGTTCGATTCACACTCAAGGAAATGGCATATTTAATATTTTCCTTTTTTCGCCCTGGTGGCGAGACAAAGCGCGGCGTCGAGTTCCGCTATTTAACACGCAATGCCTCATTTTTTTATGCGTTTTCTAAAAAAAGTATTATTCTCTCCCAAGACTGGGATGACACTGAAAATTTAAAAAAATATTCCACTAATTTATATTATTTCTTTATTTTCAGATTTTGCTGATAATAGAGAATAGAAAGAGATTGCATATAAATCAGAAAAATTACAAGGAATATCTTTACTGAACCTAAGTCTTATTTTAATAAAAATATTTTTACACGTAAGTACTCTAGTAATATATTCAATACGTCGTGGTGCAGGGGACAACGTCTAATGGTGAACGAGGGTTGTGGGTTCATATACAATCGGGGGCACGACTATATACTCGTATATTTTAATTATTTTCATTGTCCCGCTCTGGTTGATAATGCAAGACGTTGAGATCCGCTACTCAACACGCTCTCTCGAAAGATGTAAGGTGCGTGAGGAACGGCGTATTTTAAAACTAGGTTCCCTTTGTCTCACCCGCTTAGTGCAGGATACAGCACGAAGTAAAAGAAAAAGTGAAACGAGTAAAAAGTCAAAAATGAAAAAGATTGAATAAAGCGCCACGTAACTCAACGCCGCACTTTGTCTTGTCAGATTAGTCCAAGTTAATATAATATTGTTTAACTAATGGAAGTTACAGTAAATTACTGAATCATATAACCAAAATGAATACAGAATTGAACCCACCTCTAATGTCTTTATTAGTTTAGTGTTCCCACTAACTCCTAAGGTACAGTATGCTTGCAACAACAAAACACTACAAAGAACACACATACTCGTACCTGTAAATAATTAAAACACCAACCATATTAAAACAGTATTTTTCTTCAGTAACCCGAGCCAAATACCAAAGTAGTGACAATTTAAAGCCGTAGCAAGTCGATCATCCGTCTAGACGGCCACCCCCACCCCCTGACACCCCCAACACCCCCCGACACCCCCTGACACCCTCTGACTCCCACCCCCAAGTCTAGACAGACAGTAGACAGGTATTTTTAGCATTAAACTTAGAATGAACAATTGTAATGTTGACTATTGCCCTTTTAAGTTTGATGTACGGAGAGGTACAGACACATACATCTCTGTATATATATATGAGGACAAGCTAAAGTTATATCATGTTAGAGTTAAGCTAACTAATATATAAATTCTATTCAAGAATACTATAATTATGTTTTTTATGTCCCGCATATAGCTAACCTAGTGTCACGACACTCCATTCACCACTTTTTACCGAATTTACAAGTTATTGCGTATTAAGTGGCGGTACTCAACGCCCCGCTTCCCTGAGTGCGACACTATAGTAGTATATGCTGAAATATAATGAAAGCACTAAACTACAAAATGAAACAACTATACAAAATACAAAACAAAGATTAAAATAAAATATAAAACATATAAAAAATTTCAATAAAATTTTAAGTTATAAAAAACGTGACGATGTGGGTTCGATTCCCTCTCAGGGGATAATTAAGTAATTTTCGTATCCCACTCTGGTAGACTAAAGTTGAACTTTGCCCGTAGGTGCCTCGTACATACATACGTACGAGAACGGGGACGTCTTATATTCCACACACACTCAAAATTTCCGGCGACCACTAGTAGTAATAAAAAAAATATACAAAAAAATCCCATATTTCTGTAAACAATTTTATTATTGTTTAATAAAATAACTATAAACCAAATTAACTGTATCTTAAACTGGTATAAAAAGTGTTTTTTGACGGTTTTATATAATAAACAAGCTACCATTGTGCTTCGTAGGTAGGTACATGCGAGTACAGCTGTCGGGTCTCTCGCGGGGCTTTTGTGTTTTTTTAAGAAAAAATATGTGTCTTGTGTGCGTCGTAACTAGGTTTTTCGCGATACACCTGTTTAGTTAAAATGATTTGTGATTTATTTAATTTAAGATGTAGCTATAAAAGCGACGGTTGTGGGTTCGATTCTTATTGAGGAAAATTAATTATTTTCATTTCGCCGCTCTAGGAACAAGGCATAACGCTGCGGTAAGCTCCACCAATCAATATACAACATCTCGAAAATTGGGCTATGTGTGATAAACGGAGTGCCTTAACACTAAGTTACCTCTGCCTACCCTGCTATTCCTATATCGTTGTGAGTTTATATAGAACGTCTCTTAAACTAATATCTTAAATCTTAAACTAATATCTTAAAAGATATTCTTTCTTTTATTTTTAACAAAAAAATTGGCGAATCACTATACCTTTTGTGTTGTGACTCAAATGCCCGTTTTAAGAGATCTTTTAACTGATTTTCTCCCTTAAAATTTACTTCCGGTAACGGTTTTAGGGTAAAAATGGATTTTTTGAAAGTGTTTTGTTGTTTTTTTTTAGCAAAGTTTCATTTCGAGAAATATTTTATTTTTCATTTCTTCATTCTAGTAACAAGACATAGCGCGGTGGTAAGTTCCACCACTCAACACGTAATTTCCCGGAAATTGGGCAGTACATGGGAAACGGAGTGTCTTAACACTAAATTTCTTATACGTATGCTATATGCAGATGCAGCGTGAATCTACAGAGGGATCCTAGTAGTAAGACACCGTCCGTCTCCAATAATCAATTTAGTATAATAGTCAATATGTGTCTCAATATATATTTTTTCTAGTTTCAGGTCTTCATAACAATACGATGGGACTTAAAAGCTGATATTTATGAAAAAAAAATAACACACGATATTTTTAAAGTCCTAATCAAAAATCGGTAATGAAAGGGATGAGGAAAGTATGAAAAATGTAAAAGAAATAACGCGGTAAGTGTCAGTGGGTACAGGCGAGTACAGGCGAGTACAGGCGAGTACAGGCGAGTACAGGCGAGTACAGGCGAGTACAGGCGAGTACAGTCGGGTAATATATTATTGAGTTCTGCCTTCTTTTTTTATCCAAAAAAAAACACTTCTTCGGTTTTTCTGTTATAAAAGCAATGATCTCGTACCTATAGAGTATTGAAATTTTAGATGTATTTGGTTAGAGAGTTAGGAGGGTATAACCAAACATACGGACAAAATGTTGTATTTTATATATTGTAAATGTTACATACATTATACGTTAAACAAATGTAAATTTCCATACCTTGGTTTTATTGTTTTTTTTTTTAATTGTATTGCCAGCTCAATTATTTTTTATCTATAATTTGTTCTTTTTATTTTTTTATAGCATTTCCAAGTCAAAATTTTTTTTTGGAGATGCTAGGTTTAGCTTTGGCCGCCTCAACTGGAACCCGTACATCCAAACTTGTGCGCTTAGAGACGGTTTGACGCAACTGCGACTGTTCCGTCGCATGGCGTCACGACAAAAATGTCTTACGTACATTAATGGAAAGAGTCGTGCGACAGTTTAGTCTGGAAGCGTTACCCACAAGTTTGGTGATACGCGGGCAAGTTGTGGTGGGAATTCGACGCCTCTTCAGTTCGTTTTGTTTATTATTTTACCTCTAGCCTGAGTTTATATTGAATTTGTTTTGTGTTATGTTTTTAGTTGTCGCAAGGTTTTTGGAAATATAAATAGAAAATATACCAATGTATAGTTACATTGGTATATTTAAGTAGACTTAAGACAATAAAGTGTAATCCTATCATTTTGATTGCATATCGAACTGGTAGGAAAATAAAAATAATCGCCAATTAAATGAAACGGAACTAAACGTGGTTAGGTTTATTACGTATAAGTTCCTTTAGGCTCAGTCGTTACGGGTTCCAGGGTGAAAATTTTAGGTCCATTTCCGGCGGTTGGAGTAGAAGACTCAAGGTGCGGCCACGTCGCCGGCGGGGTGAGGTAGTAGGTTGTATAGTACTGTATTACAACACTTGGGAGAGACTGTATAGCCTGCTAACTTTCCCGGCCGACGACAGAGCGACGTTGTTCATTGAAAAAAGAAAAATTGAAGAAATTTTTATTTTCATATCTTTTGTTTTTGTGTATCTGTGTTAGTTCGGACATTATAGCGCTGAACATGCGTCAGGAGATTAGCTATCTTGGATTTGAAAATGACATGAAATATTAATATACTGTTTTTACCCAGTTTTATTTATTTATTTATGCAGTGTAATTTAAAATTACATTTTTTCTTGAGTTTTCATTGCTTTTTTCACAAATTTCAAATGAATAAAAATTTTGATAGAGACCGTCATGGCAACGGTTGTGGGCTTCAATCCCACTCGGGGAAATGAAATATTTTTCTCTCGGGTAATATGACAAACCGTGGCGTTGAGTTAACCCCTAACCCAACATTCAACGTCTCGAACACTTAACACTGGGTTCCTTCTGCCTACTCTGCTATATGCGGGGTAGAGCGTGAACTAAAAATTATAAAAGAGGTGGGAAATAAAATATTAATATTCTATAATATGAAAATTATAAAACAATATTTAAATATAAGAAATCAACTTATAAATGATAATTTTTTCAGCTTCACGCATGTAGGCAGAGGTAGCCTACTGTTAAGACAAGTGCGAGTTGAGTGGTGTAACTCAACGCCGCACCTTGCCTCCAGACAGACACCAGAGCGATGAAATGAAAATAGAAATAAATATATGCATAAATGAAATGAAACAGTCAAGTTATGTTTTGGCTTTTATCAGAATCGATTCCGTGTCGATGTAGAGGCCTCCCTGAGGACTGACAAGACTTGCGTTTTAACGTTAATTGACGATATCCTTCCAGTTCATTAATATTATTTAAAAGAACGTTTCTTTATTACTATTATATTTATCACAATCCCACCAGTACCGTATATACCTGTATAGTATAGCGCTGTGCCATTGCACCACAATGCCTGATTTTGTATTAAATGATAATTATTCGAATATAAATTTCTATTGATTTATGTATGTATTTAAAGTTATAAATGAGACCACCGTGGTGCATTCGAATAGTGGCGCACAGTAATGGCAATGGCTGTAGGTTTTATTTATATTGTATATTTTATTTTAGATACACCTAAGATGTAGAATTACTTAAATATTTATTACGTGTATCAAACATTTTATATTTTATCTATGCATATATAGATAGAGATAGAGGTTGTGGGTTCGATTCCCAGTCGAGGATATGAAATATTTAATATTTTCATTTCTTCGCTCTGGTGTTGAGGCACAACGCGACTGGGTAAAAATTTGGAGCGGAGTGTCTTAGCACTAGATTCCTTCTCTTCCCTCTCCTGATCTCCCTATACTGCTGTTTGGGGGATAGAAAGATCCTTGTTATTTATTTTTATTATTATATTTTTATTTCAAATATTTCATCTGATTATCCTGCTTTATGCGGAATACAAGTGAAAAAAAACTACTTATAAATGTACTAAATAAATTGCAATTATAGAAAAAATAAACGACTCTTTGTTAATTTTTTTTTTTTATAAGTTTGAAAATATAAAAATATATTTATATTATTTTTGTGTTTTATTTTTCTTCTCCTTCTTGGCCCTATTTAATGAAGGGAAAAAAATATGCACTGAATTAGTTACTAATCTTCTAAGGTAAAAGTGAATTAATTTTTTTTAAACATTTTTAAAGTGTTATTCCACACTTAGGAAAGAAAAATACTTATTTAGAAAACGGATAAAAATTTTTAGGTAGCGGATTTTGAACCCGCGGCTCGTAGAAATTATCGGTTTCTTAAAGGCGTGTTCAAATCCCGCTACGTTCAAATTTTCATATGTTTTTTAAATAAGTGTAATATAGACGGTATCATAGCGCAGACGCACAAGCGTGTGACTGCAAACGCGACTGTTGTGGGTTCGATTCCCACTCGGGAGAATTAAAATTTGATATTTTTCTTACCCCGCTCTGGTAACGAGGCAAAGCGCTGCGTTGATTTAAGCCACTTACCGGACAATGCCTCGAGAATTTGGCGGAAAGTGGAGAAGGGAAGTATCTTAATGGGAATGGAATGTCTTAACACTAAGTTCCCAGGTACTCTCTGTCTGCTTTGTGCGGAATAAAGCTAAAAAAAGATAAAAGTGTCCCTCGTGGCGCCGATTGCAAAAAAGATGCATTTGGGTTAGATTCCCAATGGGGGAAATGAGATATTACCATTTTTCTGGTCTGATTGACAAAGTGCAGCGCGTAGCACACTGTCTAGAATCAGATGGAACGGACCGCTATATGCGGAACAAAACGTGAGGCTAAACAAAAATACAGTATAAATATCTATATATGTTTACTTTTGTGCATTTTGTTTTTATCATATGTGTATCTATTGTGGTGTACAAATAAAGTAATAATAATAATAATATTTGTGAAACCTTACGGTAACATAACCTTCATTCCGTTTCCGTTTTTTCTAATTAAAAAAATAGTAAATTTAGGTGATGATTGTAGGTTTAAATGCCATTAATAGGTAGTTTTAATGTACACATAAAATATAATAAATATGAATATTCTCATTACCTGGTAACTGTTTTTTTAGATTCTCCTGTTGAGTTCCGGAAAGTGGGGGGTGGAGTGTCTGCCTGCCGTGCTGCGTGCGGGATACAGCGCTGAAAGGAAATACTATACCGTTTTTATTAATTACTTGTAGTTTAATCAACTACGACGACGACAAGAGATTATGGGTTCAAATCCAAGAAAAAATATAAATTTTAAAAGTTTTGTACGAAATATTTTATTACTAAATCGAGGTCAAAAACTCCTCTCTGCGCACAAACGAGCAGATTTTTGCACAACTTTTTAAAAAACGCGCGACAAAAACACACAAAGGGTGCATTGTATGGGGTAGGATTAACTTTCAATGCAATCTATATATTCTTTTTTATTATTTTCACTTTATTTCACACCTGGCTTATTGGGCCTATTATATTAAATGTACAAAAAACTTAAAAAAAAATGAACGTAACAAAGTTGATTGAAAGGATAAAATAAAATGGAGGAATTCTATAATACAAGGACAGGGTATAGTGACATCTGTACTGGAAAGTGCTATACATAGATTTCAATAATATTAATGCTTTGGGGAGACCATAGTGTCGAGACACTCAGTTCTCCGATTTTTGCCCGAATTCGTGGTCTTGAAGTGGCGCCCTTTGTCTACTAGAGCAGAGAAATTATTTAAATACAATCTTTTCCCTTAGTGGGGATTGAAGCCACAGCTACCATGTTTACAGTAAGACGTTGTCCACTGCGCTATGACGACGCCTCAATAAATAGAAATAAATTAATAGTTTAACAAACTAAAAAGATCCTTTTACTTACTGCCAAATGTAAAGAGCATAAACTCGATGTGCTTAGTAGCAGGCGGTCCGAGGTTCCTTCAGCTATCAGACCAACTCGATGGTACAACAATATTGTATTGTCATCTAATCTACGTATAATTGCCAAGTTTCATGATAATACAACGATTAGAACTAGAAGTGCGTCTAATTCAGATTCTTAGAATCCATTACATAATTAGATCTAGTCTTGATCTAGTTAAGGCTCGAACTAATGAAAGCGTGTTAAAAATGCACACGAATGACGTACTTCATAGTACAACACGGAACGAAGCCACTGCCATTAGAGACGTCGACTGCTGAACATTGCCACTGTTGGCTCTCCTGGAAGCTCACCTACCTATAAAATACTTTTTTAGAAAAGGTATATCAGTTTGATTTCAACTAGGGCTTCCAATGACTTCGGCATATACGCGGGACTCGCAGCACTGGGGAGACAAGTGAGCACATCATTGTTCCGAACACGGCCGCAGGGAACTAAACATTTTGTATGACGTTTGATCAGAATGAAGTTCAATCGTTTACATTGAACGACAACATCGCAGCAACTGCGTGTTCAATGAAACACTGGTAAAGTCATCTAACTAAAACAATTAGTTAACATTATCATCAACTGTAATAAAAAAGATCAAGCGAATAGTTCCGTCAACATTCAGTTGTAAATGTATTTAGTTTTCGTTTTAAAACAAGCTCTGCTCGCGGCTTCGTCTGCACGGAACAAAATAAAATATAATTATGACTATATGCTAGAGGCTCCACGAATTTGAAGTTTGTCAAAACGTAGCCCGCTCTTTTCTTACTCTTTTTGTTAAAATTTTAGAAAGATTTTTTTTCACGCTTCACGTTGTATCCTCCACACGGCTAGGTAGGTAAAGGGAGCATAGTGTTAAGACACTACGCGCTTTGTCTCGACAAAGAAACTAAATTATTAAATATTTGATTTCCTCATCTGGGGATCGAACCACAACCAATCGCGTTTGCAACCATTCACACACTTGTGCCCCTGCACTATGAATGGCCTCAAAAATATATATATTTTTTCATTATACAAATTATTATTTTACAGATTTTCTGTACAGTTAATTTTGTGGAACAAAATACTTTAAAATTTTATATTTATAAACCGATTCATGTAAGCCATTAGCCGTGCACAAATAGATAGGTAAAACAGGTAAACATTTTAAGCCCACTCACCCACCAAAAACATTTTTAGGTAATATGACGCCAAGAAGATGGACTGTCACCTGCACTGTCAATAATTTATCAGATCTCATGATCTTATTAAGTAGGTACGCTGTACTAGCTGCAGCTTCTCATCCTCTCACCTCACTCGAAATGTGTGCCCTTAGATGCATATTGTTGCCAATTGACTACATCCATTTTCACCAACGTGTGTTACTAGAAGTCGTAATTTCAATTATGAAGTTTCTAAAAAGATAGTGATTTTTGTAGTGAGAAAAAAGTTACTTACAGTTCGTTATTAAGTAAATTATTAATATATTATGTTGTTGTATTTCAATATTACATCAAATACAGTCCAGATTTTAGGAAAATACTGTATACAATTGCATATTTTAGACATTTAGCAAAAAGAAACAATTATAAAAAAATGTTTTTGTTGTTAGGGCATTTAGCTCAGTTTACTTGGCGTTTTAGGATTCCTAGATAGTCAAAAGATGACGAAATGAAGGATAGGTATACTCGCATAACTTGAAAATGGAGATATTTCTGATATCTGTACTCTAAACGAAATTCTTGTCTTAATTTATTAATAAATTAGAGGACAACAATGATTATAATTGTTGTCATTGTAGTCCTAAGAAGAAAAAAAACGGAAATCTTCCCTAGACTCTGGGAGAAGGATCGTTGGACCTCACAAATTATCCAGCTCCAGGACCTTGGAATGGGCTTCGTCGAGGCAACATCTGTAGGGCTCTATCTCTCATATCGAAATCTTGAAGTTTCGAATACAGTGAAGAATTGTTCTGTCCTGCTAATAGCGCCTAGGAAAGAGTTACTAACTAACATTATGAGAAGAGTTGACGTTATGGACAATTTTTTGAAAAGATATAGGTAAAATTAGAATCAAAAGTGAAATATTGGATTATTTTATTCAATCATTGGCGTAGCAGTCAACAATTTTTTAGTATTGTATTATAAAATAACCCAGTCCTACTTTAGGAGACTCTAGTCTAGACTCTAGATCTATATTCAAACTTGCTTAGAGACTAAGCTAGGAAGCTATTCGAGCAATAATATAGAATAAGAGATCGAAGCGAAAATACTGAGGAGTCACTTAACCTGTGCAGCTAGAGAATAGTGGTACTGATAGTACAGATCATGATGGAAAAAGAAGCAGAACTAAACATAGATGTAAACTTCCAGAAGGCAAGGACTTCACGGACTGAGTGCATCAAAAACAAGGTTGCTTTGTGTCATAGCAAAAATTGGAATTGTTTTGCTCAATTTTATTCATGAATAATAATGAAACATCTATCTCGTATATTAAGGAATAAAATATATATTAAATTTTATTATTTGTTTTATTTATACTTACATCTTCAATAAATTTAGCAAAAAATGCATATTGTTGCCAAAAGTCTAAGTACATACCATATTTTTCTAAATATATATTATACGATTCTCTCAATTCAAAACAAAATATCATGCATTTAAGGCACCATTCGTTCTTATGTAAATAAACTACTTCAAAATTCTTATACTCTAGTTATGTTGTAGCTTAGATTTTAGAAGTTCGTAAATAATCACGTGAGTGATAGCTGTGTGTTATTGTGATCACAGATTGATTGTCAGACATTAAAAAACCTTTACACAAAAAATCTATTTCAAATATTATTTTTTTACTTATACTAGAGACATCTAGTGTGTCTAAAACACTTAAGTGCCGCCATCTCGTGTCAAATGGAGCTACGTACGAAATAGTACAGATTATAAAATTATATTTATACATAATTTAAATATTTTTTCTTTAGAATGCGTAAGGAAATGTAAAATTAAAAAATATATTACTGTTTTTCAAAATAAATTAAACCAAAAATATCTTAGATATAAAAAATGCACAGATATCAGTGATGAAAATATGAAAATTGATTGTCAACTACAGATTGCTAGAAAATAGATACAATAATAAAAATACAATTATGAAACCCTAGACTGTTTTCAGCATTTATTTACGTGAATTTATTATTATAAACAATTATTTTTTATTAAATAATAAAATATACATTATCTGACTCTGGCTTATGACTCATTTAT
>DWMY01000188.1:0-38091 GCA_018249775.1 Heliconius hecalesia formosus
GACACCAGAGCGAAGAAATGGAAATATAAATTTAAGTAAATATTTCATCTCCTCGAGTGGGGATCGAACCCACAACCAGTCGGTTTTGCAGTCACACCTCGTGCCGCTGGGCCACGACCGGCCTCATGATAGAGAACAGATATTTTTTTAGAGACTGTTAAATACAATTTTTTTAGAGGTTACTCTCGAAAGTGCGCAAAGTTAAATCGCTGATACCTTTTAGGATATTGATTAAGGCGATGTGCAGTACAAGTTAATTATGATCTACAGTAAGCTTGTAACATATCTAATATATTTAATTGGATATGTAATAATACTATTATTTATATTCTTTAAAGTGGTTCTGTAATTTTTTTTTTTTGGACAATTCCTTAAACATGATGGAGAGAAAGGATGAGGTATTTAAATTGCTAATGATGACGTGGAGAGTGGTGACTGCATATTGTGGAAATGGTATTGCCAGTCTGGTTTCCGTCCTGGACACAGCACAGTCACAGCACTTAATAAAGTCTGTGATGATATTAGATACGGTATTGACAACCAGCGAGTGACTCTACTCGTTTTGTTAGATTTTTCTAATGCCTTTAACACAGTTGACTACGATTTACTATTAGCAATATTAAAATCCAATAACATCTCCTCTTTCCTTTTTACCTTCACAACCGTAAACAGAGCATCAAGGTTGACGGAAAACTTTCATCAGTGCCATATCAACGCTGTGGTACCGCAGGGCAGTTTGCTGTCCCCCCTACTCTTTTCCATTTTTATTAACACTGTCGCTCCACACATAACGTCATCTCACCATCTATACGTTGATGATTTACAAATTTACACGACCGCCACCACTAATGATATCTCTAGCCCAATAACTAAAATTAATTCTGATTTACAAATAATTAGCACCTGGAGTAAATCATTTGGACTTTCAATTAATCCAAATAAGTCTCAGGTATGTGTGTTTGGTAACCCTAAGCAATTATTTCATGTACTTTCTCCTCTCCCTCCAATTATGCTTGACAATATTTGCTTAGTTAACAATTTGGGAATCAGGATGGTCAGTACATTTTCTTGGTCACCTCATGTCTCCGAGCTCAGCCGCAAGATTTTTTGTGCCATAGGTAGATTGAGAAAATGGAAAAATTATTATTATTATTATATAATCTAATCAGTTTCACGCTGTATAACGCATCCACACAGCTGGGTAGGCAGAGGGAACCTTGTGTTAAGACACTCCTTTCCCCATTTCTGAGTGGCGGAACACTGAGCTTTACCTCGACACCAGAGCGATGAAATGAAAATATAAATGTAAATAAATATTTAATCTCCTCGAGTGGGGATCGTAATGACAACCAGTCGATTTTACAGTCACACTGTGTGCCCCTGCGCTACGACTACACTTAAATATATACTAGTCGCATATGTATAAATTTGAAGAAAAATCAGTTTCATTCAATTCAGTATCCCGCATATAGTATAGTAGAAGGAGGGAACAGGTTAATACACTCCGTTCTCAACTTTGTGCCAAAATCTCGAAGCATTGCTTGTTGAGTGGCGGAACTCAACACCGCGCTTTTGCCTTGTTGCCAGAGCGAGGAAATGAAAATATTAAATAATTCATTTCCCGGCGCGGGAATCAAAACCACCTAACCCTTATTATATCCAAAGTTTTGTTATCATTCAATTGCGAAGATTCTCCGTTGCACTTTCATTAAAAAGGATCTAGTCCGATAAGCATGGGAAAGTTAAAGTGGCTTCTAAAGAATTATTGTTATTAAAATTGTATTGCTTTTATCTGAAATATCGAAACACCATTTCTGTTGTCCCTAACTCTTACAGTAAAGGAGTTATAGAGGTAAGAACTCTTAACGTTAAAGTATTCTCGGTATCTTTTAAAGATATCTTGCTGAAATTTAAACTAAACGTGGTTATCTATAAGTATAGCATTATATATAAATTTCCGATTTTATGGGATATTATATGTTGGGAAAAATTTGCAGGTTATTTTGAAACATGTTTAAAAATGACAAAGTGTTAATTAATGTACTCGAATAATGTTATACTAACCACGAGAATTGACAACATTTATTTTTTCGCCAGTCCTCTATAGTCAGACAATGTTTATAGAGTATTATAGCACAGGCCGTGAATTAGGAGCAAGAATCAAGTGATTAAGAAGGATGACTAATATTTCGGTGATGTTATTAAAAATCGTTCTTAGTAGGCCAGTTTTCAAGTAAGAAATACGTCATTATACTGCATTTTGATTCAAATACATTTTAAAATTATTCGGCTATACTATTTGGATGAATCTCTTACTGATTATTCTATGTATGTATTTCTAGTTCTTAAAATAGACGGTACATAAAATTTAATTTACTTATTTCCAAGATTTATAAACTTATGGTTTAAAACTATCATAAATTTCCAAAAATCTGCTGAACCGCTGAAAATCGCTGAACATACATGGGGTAAATTGCATTAGGCACTGAGAACCTGTATATATACACAACCGGTGATCGGTCGATCGCATTACTGTATATTTTATGGATACTCGTATATTATTTAGCAACCTATGTTTTATTTCTATGCTACAATTATTTAAAAAAATCTAAGTAGTGGAAAGTATATCACTATAATAAAAATGATCATGAGTACGTGCATGTGCATAACAAACTTCTATAGTCTATAGAAATAAGTAAGTGGCACAAATATAGATGGTTATATGTTAGTAATTTCATAAAAATATATAACATAAATATAAATTGAAAATAATAATTACATATTAGCGAGAGAGCCAATAGTAGCCAGATCTTCGTTATTTTAAAATATAATTATAAAGCCTGAAAGTTTTTGTGCGCATACACCGAACACTGGTCAGTCTATTGGGGAATGTGGATTGTGGGCGGTGGTTACTTTGGCAGTTATTAAGTAACTAAGATGCAAAATATAGTACTGAACTTTCGTTAATATCATTTAATGATTTCGACGAAATTTTTAAATGCTCAATTTTTTACATTTTCTTGGTAATATTATTAGAAATGACGTTGCCATGCCATGACTTAGCATGGTTGTAACTGCCAGTCAGACACTCCCATATCTTATAAACTATAAGCGCCTACGAAAATATTAGGAGCAAATAATATTTTTTCAGTAATAAATTTCTTTGTTTCTTTTTTTATGGAAAAGACACGGCAAACGAGCGTTCGGGTCACCTGATGGTAAGTGACTACCGCCGTCCACGACCCCGTGCTACACCAGAGGAGCTACAGGTGCGTTGCCTGCCTTTAAGGTGGGTAGAGCGCCGGACCCCGGCATTACATGATGCGAAACACAGTGGCATAAAGCTACTACTTCACGCCGGTTTTAAATGCCGGGGGTGGTAATGATCCGATCGAGTCTGCCCATGCGTGTTGCCATTGCTGGCGACGTACTCTACCACATGTACTTTAGTCGCCTCTTACGACATCACCAGTACCGGGATGATCCTATTCTAGGCCGGGATCACACGGCAAGAAACATTCATCTGACTGTAAAGGTGAAGATTGTGAATTTAATTTAAATTATTTTCATTTACCCACTTTTTTAAAATGAAACCCGACGTAGCAGTTTTAGTTTCCGCCACCCATCGCGCGATGCGTCGAATTTGAGCATAAATGAAAAATGGATTGTCGTGATAATAGCTACTCTCTGCCTGCCCACTCTATGGAATTAAGAGTGATTCTGGAATTTGTCAACAACAAGTGTGTTACGAGTAAGATAATCTGAAACAGTAATTACAGTTTTTTTTTGTATCAAAAGAATGTGGAAAAATTGTGAATGGAACTTTCCCTCATTTTTTTAATTTAACAAAACGTGTAATTAAATATTTCAAAATGAATATGCGATACGGATAATTTTTATTAAAATAAATGTTGTACGTTGTATTTAATGTTAAAAGTGTTGGCATACAAATGAACTCACACATCAGTACCCATTTCACTTCCATGAATGTTCAGCAATTTTCAATGGTTAATCACATATTTCGGAATTAGTGTTTTTTTTGAAAAAAAAGGAATTCTTGAAGAAAACTGATACTGTTAGAAAGAAATCAAATACTGTTACTCAGTTAAGCTTAATAAGCTTATATTATTATACACTAATTTAAAATTATCGGGCTATAATTTCTTAAAATAACATTTAAATATGATTTTTTGTTTTTTAAAAATCAATCGAAAAAAATCAAATCGGGCTATAGGAAAAATAAAAATATCAGAAGTAATTTTTGAAACTGGTACTGTGTGGTACTAGTATCTTTGTAGAAAATAATAAATTTCTGAAAGTTATGTGAGGCAAGTTCATTAATAAAATGCTAAAAATTTACTTGGATGATGTAATAGTAAATAATTGTTACTCTCGTTCTTAACCAGTACATTGATTTCTTTAGATATTTACGAAAAAAAAAATATAGTATAAAATTTGGTCTTTACCATCTGAATCTTTATCTATTACTTCTTTTATATGTCCCTATAAACAATGTAACGTTTAAAATTGTTCCCAGATATCCAGATCTGACTCTATGAAGTATCTTGGAGTTCTTATAGATAACCTTTCCAGAAAGAACCCTATACAAACTTTGACTTATTTTATATGAAAACTAGCGTTCTTCTTAAAACAACTAAAATATAGAGCTAACTTAGAAATACTAAAGATTATTACATCCTACTGCAATCATTACTTACTTAGAGTAGTGTTTACTTCGCTTCCACTTGAAACACTATAAAGATATATACTAAAGATTATTATATCTAAGCCAATTCGTTTTCCAACAGCATAATTATATATAATATGTCTATGTATATATGTGTATGTATTTGTTTGTATATGTATTTATATTTGTATATATGTACTTGTTGTTTATTACATGTGTTACTATGTTTTGTTTATTATTAATTATTAGTATTTTATTTTTATTTTTTTACTTTGTTATGTAATATTTTTTGCGCCTTACTGTATTCTTTTACATAAAGTCCTGCACTTTTAATGGTTGCCTGTAAGAGATCACTTGTAGTGATAAGGCCGCCATTGCACATGTTGATTTAAGTACCTACATATGTACCTACATATTCTTTTTTTTTATGTAAATTGTATATATGTATATTTTCATGTGCAATAAAGTATTATTATATTATTACGTTTGGTATTAACAATTAGATAATTACTTGCTCTTCGCTCTGTTTTATGAAAGCCTAGAGCTAGCTCCTTTGATGTTCAATATATATTCAAAGGGATTTATAAAATCTGTGTATCAGAAATGCGTCGTACAGCCTCCCCAAACCTACATCGATATTATCTAAAACCTACTTTATACAATGTTGTTAATAGAAAATAAACATGTTTGAGATTTTAACTTATATTTATTTTCCTCGCTCTGATTTCACAAAGGCAACCTTTTGGATAAATTTAATTGAATTTATTATGTATGTATTATATAAACTAAATTAAATAAGCCATAATAAAATTCACGTGGACGACTTTGTGGACGTTTCTATTATAGTGTGATTCCCAGATTGGGCACATATTTTTTTTATTATGTCAAAAATGTAAATGGGAATTAAAATAACCATCACATTCTGTCTGGTTTTACTGTTGCCACAATACCTGACTTTGTTTTATTATATTCAATTGAATTTCATATCAAATGAAAATTCTTGCGAAAAAATCTTTTGTTATATGAATACCAGATTTCAGAATCATTAATTAGGGTTATTGAGGATTGAAAACCCATTTTGATACACATTGGATATGCATAAGACCGTCCATTAGCGTTTTTGGCAAAACAAAGCCATAGTGTTTCATCTACGTGTTACTTATTTGTAAATTGATTTCTTTTTATTAAAGCTACAAGTCTACAACACACATATAATAAAAACCGTAAATAATAATAAAATAGAATACACTTTATTACATAACTGTAAAAGTAATAAATCTAATACAGCTCAAGACAATGATTTTTATTTTTTTGTTTGTTTGGCACAGACAAACAGACAAAAAATATAATCTAAAATCAAAAACATGAAAACAATGTTTTGACAAACATTTAATATTGCTACATAAGTTTAAAAATATTTTATTACATTGGTTTAAACTTTAATTTTCAATGTATGGATATGGTCTTTTAAATAATACCGTTATTAGATCACGAAAGTAACTCAGATGAGAAAATAAATAATTTTATAATACAAGCGGGCGAAGCCGCGATCGGGTCGCTCTAGTTTATAATAAATCCTATCCGTATTCGTATCCGACACTTTCGTATGTATGTCTTACGCTCCATTTCCTACTTTCCGTCAAATTCACCAAAAAAAACTATATCAATTCTACATCGGACTGGCATTTTCATCATTTACACACTTACAAAGAACACAATAGGTGTTGGTTGTGTTAATAATGAATTATTCGTTGTGACTACGTTTTCTTAAATTACCATTTTGAATAAAATCCCCGTAGAAATGGAAAATACGAGATAGATACGGAGAGGCGTATTGCTGCCTGATAAGACGGCGAAACGTCGGCTAAATGTTTTGCCGTACACAATGCATTACTAGTACCGACGCTGTCATACGGCAGCGAAAGCTATGACTTGACATACCAAGACCTACTACACTATTGTTATTGGTGATTTCAATGCCAAAATGGGAGTACAAAAATATGGCGAATCGAGGCTACAAGAATTTGGCTATGGGTGTAGGAACCATAAGGGGCAAATGCTTGGTAAACTTCCAAGAGTCCCAAGGGCATTTGCTAGTGAATTCTTTCTTCTAGAAGAATTCCTAAGGAAAGTGGTGGCAGAGCCCCGATGGCGTCACTAAAAATGAGATTAACTTCATAATGTCCAGTAAACGCTACACTACAAAAATACTACTAAACCTTGCCGATCTGCCATTTTTCATGCTCAAATAACATACCTAAGCTAGAAAGAGATATCTCCCGACCTATTATACGCAATTGCCTATTTTCTATAATAAACCTAAACGACGTTCAACTTCACCGCCAATACCGACTAGATTTCGGTGTGTGCGATGTTGTCGCTTTGATAGGTTTGTGTCTGTGTGCGTCACTCTTCACAAATTACGTTTTTATTTTGCAACGATAATTTTATGAATTCATTTTGTTTGAAAAAAAAACACTTAGATTTTTGGCAAAAATCAGTTTTGTTTTTTAATTATATAAGGATTTTATAGAGTAGTTAAAACTGTGCATTAATTATGGTGATGACAAAAATACTCTGTATTTAAAAGAAAGTCGTGTTAGTTACATTACTGATAATTGATGGAAAGATAGCTCAGAACAAGGAGACGGACATAAGATACTTTTTTATCTGTTAGACCGCGTTCCTATGAAGTCAATATAAAACATGGTATAACAAAAACGCTTCTGACATAATAATAAAAGAGTAAGTAAATAAGTATGGTTAGAAATTTGATAATAATAAAAATTACAGATTTACGCGATTTTGTTTATGGTTAAGTAAGTATGGTTATTACTGCTTGCATCCTAACGTTTTTATTGAGCCAATGGACGTAGTTTGCGTTTATCGTGAAGTATTCAAGCTTAAGACTGTGCTGCCTTAGTGGAAACTTAAAAATGCCATTATTATGCCCCGCCATCACACCCATTGCATTCATTGATTTGTATCGAATCACCCTTCAAAACTCGTCTCAATGTTTGCAAGAAAATCACGTCATTTTCTTGCAAACACTAAAAAATACAAAGATTGTTTCCAAATCACCTCATTTGGGGCAAACATTATCGAAGAACGAGGATTTAATCCGGCATTGAAGTTATTTATTTATTTATTTTTGTACTCACACAAAATAGTAAAATAATACTTACTTCCTTACATATCTCTCATTGGTTTTATTTAACTAAAACATTTGCTAGACATTTTAAATCACCAGAATGCCAACATTGACATAATGTTTCTTTTCTTAAAACTATATGAATAAAATAAATAATTAAAATAAAAATACAAAATAATTAACATAAAAATACACTAAGACAATTAGGAAGATGTTTAATTTTGTTCTTTATGACGCATTTTTGTCGGTGCTTTATCTCTATCTTCAAAGACATCTCGTCCTTCTTTTAGGTTGTCATTACTTTCGTTGTAATTCAATTTCTAATTGTTGTAGTATTGGGGCTAAACGTCTGTTGGAAACTATACTCCCTCCCATACAATAGGTAGGGATGACTTCCAATAACTAGACTTATTCGGTCATCGGTTCATTCGTAAGTAATGGTTACATTAACAAATCACAAGTCTAATCCTTGAGTTAGGTCTGACCCTGGAATACATAAAAAAATAAATCAGCTTCACGCTGTATCCCGCACACAGCAAGGTAGGCAAATGGAACCTTGTGTTAAGACACTCCGTTCCCCACTTTCTGCCGAATTCTGAGTGGCAGAACTCAACGCCGCGCTTTGCCTCGACACCAGAGCGAAGAAATTGAAATATAAATTTAAGTAAATATTTCGACTCTTCGAGTGGGGAGATTCGACTTCGAGATATTGCGTGTTAAGTGACGGAGCTTGACGCTTTATTGCTTTAAATAAAGTAGTAAGTACTTTAACTAAGTAATAATTCATTCCACCGAGTGGAAAAGGAACCCATAGCCGATATTATTATGATATAGTGGTGGTTGAAGCTGTAAATATCTATTTATATTCACATTTAATATTCACATAACGCAAAAAAAGTGAAATATTGACATTTACATTTATACCTATTACAGAAGAAAACATATAACAAACTTGTATTTGTGCTTCATTTAACACAAAATGAGTGCACTTGAATCAGGTGTCTCTTACGCTAGTTTGTCCTGTCCTTTCCATAAAAAAAAGGATGTTTATAAATATAAAAACCAGATTGATATTGATAATTTTATTAAAAGTAATTCAAATCACCATTAGTTGTAGATTATGAATGTACTATATATTATTTAAAGATTACAATTTAGAGTGTGTTTTAAGGCAAACCGTAAATATATTATAATTAGGAGACTACCGTACTACAATATGTCAACTGTCAAATATAGTGTCAACTGTTAACATTTCCCGCTCTTCTCCTTTTTTCCCGACTGCTAAGAAAGGGATATATTTTTCGCGCGTATCTTGTATATATGTAATATTCTTTATTACCTCATATCTCCAGAACCGCTGAACGGATTTACTTAATTGAGGTATCGTTAGATTCATATTAGCAGCCCAAGTATTCTTAGATAAGTGGCGTTAAAAAAACAGTAATGGCGGCTGTGGGACGCCATTGGACTTAGTGAAAAAAAACAGTTCGCTTCGAATACCACAGTATGGATATCAAATTCAAGTAAGTCAATACCTATAAGTAATGCTTCAATCAATAAAATCTTTACCAGGAACCCCGCATAATTTAAAGAGGTCCCGACTGTTAATCCTAATAAACTATTGGGCTTGTTTTATTTTCTTTTTAGTTTTATGCAGTCGGGGTTTTTGTTTTTACAAATATTTTTTTATGCTATAAGAGTTACTTATATAGCAGTTGTACTCGATGTGATTTGTTATTAGGTTGTCACTAGTTCATTGTTAACAAGTTATAAAGTAATTTAAATGTTTTTAATTAATAAATATTGTGAATTAGTTAAAAGTGCTGCTTTAATTAACAATGATTAATATCTATAAATATCTACAAATGTTATTGATGTTTTATATTACTTTCTAGTCATTTGAACTTTAGTTAATATTTCAGACTTCAGAACAAACAACCGAAGAAGAAGGAGGCGGTGATCGGCGTGGCGCAGGGGCAAAAGCGTGCGACCGTTAACGCAGCGGATGTAACTTCGATTCATTTTGATTCCCTCACTCTGGGAACGAGGCGGCTTGTGCGGCGCTGAGTTACGACACTAAACATGCAATGCCTCGACATTCAGGGGAAAGTGAATAACGGAAGTGTCTTAATGGGAACGAAGTGCTTAACATTATGTTTCCTCTGGCTACCCTGCTATGTGCGGGATATAGCGTGAAGCTAAGTAAAAGCAGAAGAATAATTATTTAGAGAATGTATTTACTTCAATTCAATTCAATTTAGTTCACTTCTAGTTTATGACGTTCTGAGCGTGCTGTATTAACAACTTCAAAACCACACGCAACTAGAAGTGCCATCTATTGTCGCTCAATGATAACTATTTATGAATCACTTATATTGAAAATATTTATAGTACAAATTAATAACTAATATTTATTTTAACATATAATGTAAATAAAGTAATAATGTAGCAATTTCATACATTTTAAATTTAAAAGTGTATAAATGATACAATTCTATATATCATCTATATCAACCGATTGACATTTGACATCTTTCAAGTTTTAGTGATATTAATGTTGCTACTGTCCTAATTTTTCCCTTCTTGATTTTTTTAATATAATAACACAAGAAAAAAAATTCATCAATCTGATTGAAACTTTACTGATTTTTTTGTGTGCCATATATTTCGTAATATATTATTTGAAATAGATATATAATTTCATTATTTTCAATTTTTACCTTTATTTACTAGGAAAGTAATTTCGATTTAAACTTATTTATTTTAACCGTTTCCATTTATATATTACAAAAAATATTTGTTTTATAATAAAGCCAGTGTTATACTTATTTGTTTGCTGAGCGAAGCTTTTATTGATCAAAAGTGTCCTACAGCTCTGAATTTTTGCTCGATCGTTGTGGACGACACGGCGATCCCAGCGAAGTAGTCTGGTGATAATTGTAATTGTAGAGTTTGAGTAAATAGTCAAAATGTGTCAAATAGAGTTAGACTGTGGAACGTTTTGAAATTCAAGTGCACAGATTGCACTTTAACTAACCTAACTCAGGGCGTGTGGAGAAAACAGAAAATTTTGCAAAAATTTCGGAAAATGTTGCACAACATAGCCTCGCTTAGCTTCACCCGCCGTGCACAGCATGTGGTGGATCCTAGTAATATCGTTATAAGGCTGAATATTCGAGTAATAATTTCTAGGGAACTTATAAAAATACTGGCAGCACCAAAATAAGATGTCAAACTAGTTCAGTTCACTATAAACTTTGACATATGACATCAGTTGGTCCGAGGTCTTCAGGTTGGGAACATACTTGTTAGTATGACATAAGTTTATAACTTTAAATGAGATTCCTTAAAACTTTTTTTATGTATATTAATATTTAATTCTTTTCGTTTTAGTATTGCTCAGTGATCCAATAAAAACTAGCTGATGACAGAAGTTGTTTGAACCTCTTCCACAAGGTAAAATCTAAATTATCAATTATTTCAAGTTTTACTACGTAAATTTTGCATTATGTATTGTTTTTATAATATATTTTCAATGCGAACTACTTTTATAATGTAGTTGTCATATAGAAAATGACTTTTTTTAAATAAATTTGTTACATAGAATAGATAGTATTATTATTTTCGGCGAATTTACTTTAAAGCACATTTGTTGTTGTCGGCTGTCAAAACCACATGTTGCCTCTTACTTAAGTTTCTGAATTTAATTAAGTTTTCACTATATTTATTTTATTTTGCCCATTTTATTCTTTTTTATAATAACCATCTATTGCTTCATTATTTTCATAATTAATTTGTCCTAATATGCTTAGCCGCTGAAGTACAATTTATTTTTGTTTATTTAATGTTTTGTGTAGCAATGGCATAGTTACTAGTATTCTTCTCATTTTTATTTAACAATTTTATTCATGTAAAATCATTCAATCTTTAAAGTTGTTTAAAAATAATTAAAACATAAATAAAAACATATTATGTATACACTAGGGGTAAGGAACTGAACTGATACTTGCATAAATAAGATATTAAAGAATCTTTTTATAAAGTTTCATGACTTTTTTTTAAAATTTTTTCTTTTTATTTGGTTTACCTTAATTTTCAGTATACTTAAATTAAAACAAAGGTTTTTTTTTCAGACCTAGGTTAGAGAAGTTTGAACTATGAAAATCAACAAGAAGCTGTTACCCGTCAAGGGGCACTACTTCCTTTTTAATGCAGGTAAGCAGCTATAGAAATAATGATTTCAGGTCAGCGTCTGCAGAATTATTATAATTTCATTTAGGTCAAGCAAATATTACACAGCCTAGCTACTTATTGAAAAAGCAGCTAATGGCTAGTAATTTTTATTCTTTTTTTATAAGAATGCCGAGAGCTTTAAATGATGGTAAATAATCACCATCCCACATCCCGCTGTGTAACACCCGATCAGTTACTATGAGTAGTATTATGAGTGTTGCTGGCTTTATCCAATTCAAATTATTAATTGATCATACCCAGGCAGATTGATATAACTCCTTATCTGATCTTTATTTTTTTATAAATAATTTCTATTGTGGTGTAAGAGCAGTCTTGGTACATGCGATGATCGTGGGTCCCATTTCCACTTGGAGGAATTTTAATTATTTCTAATTAGCTATTACTATTTAAAATGTTTGGTTTCGAGATTTTTACAAATTTTTAAGTGAAGTAACGAATTTTTACAATAAATTTTATAAGCCGAGGATACAGCGTGAAGCTAATTTAATTTTAATTTATATAAAAAATATTTTCATTTCCCTGGTCTAACAAAGAGCAAAGGTAAATTCGGCGGCACGGCGAAAAGAAAGTGTTCACCTTTCTGAATTCTGGAGGCATTCCGTGTTGAGTGGCAGATCTCAATAGACTAGTTGAGTATCTACGTGCCAAAAATACTTTAAATTTTTATAGGATAGTCTCTATAGCTTTCAAGATGATAGAGATAAGAGCGTGGTTAATTCTTGTCTTTTTTGAACAAAAGTTATAACAGATATTAATTTGAGAGCCCATTTATTAGATACGCTACATGATATAAATTCAAAACTTATGCTATTAAAACAAAACTCGAATATTGACAAAAAGGAACGTAGACCATTCAAAATATAAATGTTCACTTCACATTTTAAAAAGAAACCAACAACAACAATTTTAATAATCGAGAACAAAGACACGGACGACAAAAATCTGTGGCGCCTAATAATTTGTAATAAAAAAATATGTATGTTATTATGTTTAACGTAGCTAGACTCGAACCTGCGTCAATTGCAAACCGTTTAAACGATTTCACCAATAAGCCATACATACGTTTTTAATAAGATTTCTAATTCTACAACATTAAAATTTTAATTATATGGTTTCAAAAATAGATAGAACAGGCAAGCATTTTATTAAATTGAAGTTTCACTACTATCACTATGTAATATCTTAAAATTAATAGTTGAAGCATCACTTTGGTGTCGAGTGAAAGAGGACACAACGTTTTTAAAATATTTGGTTTAAATTTTCCTACGTAAAATTTAGAGAAATAACATTGTGGAACAGTAATATTACGGCATGGTATCTTGAAGTCAATTTCGTAAAAGACTTAGGTGCTGAATCCTAGAATCAATCAATTAATCAATCAATCAGCTTCACGCTGTATCCTGTACACAGCAGGGTAGGCAGAGGGAACCCAGTGTTAAGACACTCCGTTCCCCACTTTTTGTCGAGTTTTGATGGAGGTATTGCGTGTTGAGTGGCGGAACTCAACGCCGCGCTTTGCCTAGACACCAAAGCGAAGAAATAAAAATATAAATGTAAATAAATATTTCATTTCCTCGAATAGGGACCGAACCCACAACCAGTCGATTTTTACAGTCACATTTTGTGCCCCTGCGCCACGACTGGCCTCTGAATCCTAGAAAATTATCGAATTTGCCAAATTGGCATTGTTGGTTTGACACAAAAACTTTTAACTAAATAGTTAAAAGTTTTTGTGTCAAACCAACAATCCACCAAAAAAGCACCAATACACACTGAAAAAAAATATTCTTATTTAATATCATTTTTATATATTCCTTTAAATAATTTTGTATGGCTTATACCTCGAAAATGATAAAACTACGGCCCATGCAATATAGAGTAAAAAAAATTACCACCTTTATCGACTGTTTCAGTTAGTCTTTAAGTATACCGTGTATCAAAAAGTTCGGTTCGGCCGAACCTGAGGGCAAAGCCGAAGGTTCGGCTGTCGGTTTCGGCTGAAAACCTTGTTTCGGTCGGACACTAATAGGTATGCTGATCGAAAAGGGACAATATTAAATTTTGTTTTCAAATTAGTGTTTAAAGATTCCCCTATATTATTTTATTTAAAACATGTATTTATGTATGTAAATATATTTTCTTAATCAATCAATTAATATTATTATTCTATAAATTAAAACCTTAGTAAGATATTTATGATCGTAAAAAAATATAAAGAAAATCTTGCTAATTATATTCTTTAATAAAGTATTGACCTCGCACACAGATTCATGATAGACTAAGGGATTATCCCAAGAATACATCTCCAATCGATATAAAAAATATATTCTGTTTCTTTGAAAGTGAAAATGACCGTCTCTATTATTTACTTAACTTTAATGGAATCTTTACATATATTAAGTCCTCGTTTTCCATGTAATGTAATTAGTGATCTAAGGACGAGATTTTGTGGAAACTCCGTATTCAGTGAGAACCACGTGAATTGTGAACGAAGATGCATTAACAAATTAGGTATTTAATACATAGGTATATAGCCAACTTTAAATGACCTAGAACGAAACGAAACTAGCTTTGTGAAGCATAGTTCTTATTGAAATCTCAGGTGTAGCAAATATATATGTAGAATAGATTAATTTTAAATAAGCTTACTGGAATGATGCTCATTCGAATAATTTAAAGATGGATTATGTTGAACTAATTTGGTATCGATTAGGTCTAGAGTAGTAGAGTCTACGAGAATTAAATAAAAATATATTTTTTTTATTTATTTTTATTTTATATATTTTTATAAATATTAATCTAACTTTTAGAACTATAAATTTATTTTTTTATTATTTGAAAGAATTACATCGATCTGTTTGTTTGAGGTTCGAACATCACGTTGATAAACTCATCGGTGTTAAATAAGAATAAAAGTACCTATGAGAACTAAATAGTCTAAATAACAAATACATTATCTTTATCACGCGATAAAAACGCGTACATTTTCAAAAAAAAAACTTTATTTCGCTTCTTATGATAGATAGTGCTAGTTAGGTATTTTCATCAAATCAAATCAAATGAGCCTCACGCTGTATCCCGCTCACAGCAGGATAGGCAGACGGAATCTAGTGTTAAGACACTTCGTTCCTCACTTTCCGCCGAGTTCTGTAGGCATTGCGTGTAGACTGGCGGAACTCAACGCCGCGCTTTGCCTCTACACCAGAGCGAAGAAATGAAAATATAAATATAAATAAATATTTCATTTCCTCGAGTGGGGTCCACAACCAGTCGATTGTACAGCCACACTTTTTGGCACAATTGACACAATTTTATTATACCTAACTTTAGTAGGTAAATTTGGAAGTAGACTAGGACTTAAATAATATAAACTCCTTAAATTATTAAATACAAATGGGAATAAAATTTATGCGTAACTCCCATACAAGTATCACATAATGGAATAAGGAACAAAGGCGGACAAATACTTTCTTCTGCGTATATTTTAATAAACGTTATATTTGGGTACGTACCCAAATAGAACATAGGACAAAAGTACTACGAGACCATGTTTACGCGAAAATCAACAGTACATAGTACTAAGAGTGAAACAATAAAATAATAAACAATACCGTAATAAATACGAAAAGTGTAAACTTACTTAAACATATTTCGAAGTAACAGTTGTTTATATACGCTGAGCTCTAATTAAATATGATAGAGACGCGCTGCTGTTCGATGAAATACTAAATGTTTTTTTTTTACAACAATTGCAAAACATTGAGTAACTGGATATATAAACTTACCTTATGAGTAAACAGTTGTTAATTATTATTATAAAAAAGAAAAAAAAAATGATTTACCATGTTGGAACACAGTGTATTATGGTATTATTTGATATTAATAGAAGATAATTAAAATAATCTTTGGATTTTACCATTTGTAAGAAATTATCGCTAATCATAAACTGTCAAAGATTTTTCTTCCTCTGAGCCTCGTACTCCGGCGCCAAGTCAGAAAATCTTGGCTTACCCCTACACCTAAGGGCAAGATTTTTGGCGATAGTTCTCCACCACGTGGCCTGTGGCCTTCATTTATCCTTTTTTCAAACTGTCAGAGATTGTTTATTGTAATTTTAAAAATGTCTTAATAGTCAAATCTTATCTATCTGTGAGTTGAGATGTTCGAAGTAACTAAATGATGAAAGAAATATTGATATCGACCTAATCAGAAGAAGATAAACTTAAAAATGTTTCATACAGAAAACAAATTCGATAATACCTATCGACTCATGATTAAAATTAAATTAAATCAGCTTCACGCTGTATCCCACACGCTGCAGGGTCGGCAGAGGGAACCTAGTGTTAAGACACTGCGTTTCCCACTTTCCGTTCAATCGTGGAGGTATTGTGGATTAAGTGGCGGAACTAACCGCCTCAACACCAGGGCGTAGAAATAGAAATTTAAATAAATATTACATTTCTTTGAGTGGGGATCGAACCCACAACCAGTCGCTTGTACAGTCACACTTTGTGCCTTTGCGCCACGACTAGGTATCAAGTCATGATGATGGTAAAAAATGCATTGATATATGATGATTATTATATTGAGCCTATAAAAACATATAGGTACACGTTACACATTTATTGTGGAGGTTTATAAATCGATAAAGATGGATATTGTCTTATCTTACAGGAAGTGAGATTTCTGAAATGATTTTGATAAGATGTATAGTAAGAATGAATAAGATTAATATTACTTTAGTAATATAATATAATATTGCTTTCTTTAAGAGGCTCAAAGAGAACCTTTTTAAGTAAATAAGTATATTTAAAAACGCTACGGTCAAAGCAGAACATGGCTAAAAAATAAACTGTATGTACCTAATATTTTCCTCTGTCACGAATGTTTGTTAATATGTACAAAATGACAGTCTGGAGAAAGATCTTATCATCCAATGTAATAGCTAATTGCTGTTTATTACACTACGAAAGCCCTTTAAATATATATATATATATATATATATATATATATATATATATATATATATATATATATATATATATATATATATATATATATATATATATATATATATATATATATATATATATATATATATATATAATATAGGTACGGAAAATTTGGCATTTTTTAGGCAACCAACAGTCTATCAACAAGTGAAAAATCGCGAGTATTTAAATATTTTTCTTTGGGGAATCAGTTCACATGAATGATGATGATTTTAAAGCTTTTCATTAGCAAGTTAACCAAGAAAGAGTATTGTAAAAAAGAGGTAATTAATGTTTCACTTCTGCTGCTGCTTCTCGATGTGCTTGGTTTAAGCTAAAAGTATTGCTTTATTTAAAAATGGAATTCACTAAAATTGACAGAAATTAAATAAAGCTGTCTAACATTCCCATTACAAAGACATGTTTTTTTTTTCGAAAAATTATATAGAGAATTTGTGGCGGACATAAAACAATATATGGCAATATTTAAGTAATAAATTTTTTGGTTAAATTCTGGATTGTGTGTTTGTTTCAAAATTGGGCACAACGCGAAAAAAAACTGACTTCTACGCTATGCGCGAATGTAAAGCGAAAAAAGTAATAATGTCGTCAGTGAAATTGGGCACAACGCGAAAAAAAACTGACTTCTACGCTATGCGCGAATGTAAAGCGAAAAAAGTAATAATGTCGTCAGTGAAATTGCTTCAAACTCTAATTATAAAAACAATAAACAATACCAATTTGGTATTAGATTTTTTGATTAACCAAAATTGGAAGAATTATTAAAAATTCAGAAGATTGATATGGAGATATAAAATAGTATTATAAGAATCTTCTTAAACCTATTTATTAATCAACATGTAACAAATCACTAGCACTGCAAAAAATAATAAGTAATTGATTAGAATACCTATTAAATGTCAATATTGACATATATACCTATGTCCTATGTATATTCGACGTTTGCCTTAGCAAACAATTTTCACTTTTCAAAGGAATACAAAATTTTATATAGATATACAAAATTTAAATGAATGAGATCTCTCATGCGGCTTAATAATTAAAATAAAAACAAACATGAAAAGATATATGTAAGGTACCTTCCTATATGAATAATATTGAGAACGATCGATTTGAGTGGAAGAATAGCCGACCGCCTTGGTTTATATTTTTTACTATTATTCAATTCAATAACCATTCGTTAACATCTAATAATAATTAATTGACTTAACAGATTTTTCTCTAATTTAATAACAAATAATCATCATGTCGGAACTACGTCACATAAAAAAACAATAAAACAAACAGATTTATAGTTTCATAGAGCTGCTCTGCTGGTACATGAATCTATAAATATTAAATACGAAGATTATAAAATTTATAAAACAATCGATCCAAGTTCTTAACTCCCACGGATAATCTCTAAGTAATAGATTATCATTAAAAAAACAAAAGATATAAAAGCTTTAATATAAAAACAAAATAGAGAAAAACAACAACAAATTGTTTGATCAAGCGAAATAGACTAAGAAGACATAGCTTGGTCAGCAGTGGAGGTCAATATCTAACCGTTGTAGTAAAATAGAATAATGGAGTTCGCAATAAATTTGTGAATGAGGCTATCGTCTGTCTAAAAGCAAGTATGAATTATATTTTCACTCTTCTGCTACGGCAAGACAATGTGCGGCGTTAAGTTCCTGCACTCTACACGGAATTTAGTTCGGTGGAAAACACAGTGTACACGCGCATCAAGTATAGATGTAATAAAATCTCCCTCCCTGCCCTGCTACATCGTAATGTTGAATAAATTAATATATAATAATTTAATTATGAGTGAGGCGCGATGGTTGTGGGTTCGATTCCCACTTATTAATATTTTCATTTCTTCGCTCTGGTACCAAGGCAAAAAGCGCGGCGTCGAGTTCCGCCGCTCAACACGCAATACATTTTTACGCATTGAATTGGGAAACGGAGTGTCTTAACACTAGGTTGTTTCCGTCATACCTGCTATATGATATGAGATACAGCGTGAAGCTGAAAAACAAAGTTAATTCTGATATCCGTTAATCGTCAATAATAAAAGCTTTGCTAAACTAATGTATAGTACGTCCGCGGCAAACATATTTATTTAAAGAATGGTAGGGACTCGCACTTATTCATTTAAAATTAATTTCATGAAAAGTATAAAGTAACATTTTATATTTTTTGTATTTCCCTTTAGTAAAGTAATATAATTTAATAAAACTAGAAAAACATATATGTGAAAAGCTTGTTTGTTATTTACAAGTAATACGTTTAGAACATACATATATCATATCATATTATAATATTCTAGCGATTATCTCATATTTTATAATAATCTACTATATCATTTATATACGAAGATTGTCAGTATCAAGCCATCATGGGGCAATGGGGCAGCATCTTGATGTGAATGCGATTGCTGTGGATCATATTCCTACTCTCGTCATTCACTTCCCTAGAAGTGAATTGATTTCATTACCTTGCTCTGACATAACAAAGTTGAGTTGAGATGCCTCAACATACAAAGTCCCGAATACGGGAGGAAGGTGGAGAAGAGAGTGTCTTGTCTTGTAAAGGATGTTGAAAAAAGACAATAGTAGCAAATACGGAAAATAGAAACAATTTTATTTCAGCAACAGGCTTCCGATTCCATTTTTTGAAACACGATCGGCTATTCTTTAATCTCCCACGGTCGCATTTGACTCGTTCAAATGTAGCGCTAGTACCTATTTCATGAGACAAAAGGCCCCTGGATATTGAAAAATTGCTTTACGTTTTTGAAAAGAAACAATTCAATATGTAGGAATTTCAAGGATCTCTCTTGTTATTCGGGGATTCTCTTTCCTTGTTTTTAAATTGAGATACGCCATAACAATTTGAGCCCCTAGTGTGTATTTTGTCTTGATATTTTAAATATTTCTTCACGGTGCAGTTGAACAAGCTATACATATAATTGTTAAGATTCAATAAGAATTCGATGATCATTTTTTGTTCAATTTTTACTTAGAGAAAATATAACACGCTGTCTTTATAATATCCAGAAATTGGATTACTTATCAATAAGTTACTTGTGCCTGCTTAACATAATGTGGGAAATCTTCAGAAATTCAAAAATCGTAGTGTGAAAGTATGATTATCAGGACTCCACATTTAACTAAAAAGTATAATGTTAATTTAAACCAAATGTTTAAATTAACATATTATGTCGATCTACACGTTTATTTATTCAATATAATATATAATGAGAAATATAATACGCGTAATTTTTATATATTTGTAAATCTATGAATGTAATATAAAATATATAATATAATAAAATTAAATATTAAAAATTAAATTAGCTTCATGCTTTATCCCGCACACAGCAGGGTAGGCAGAGGGAACCTAGTGTTAAGACACTCCGTTCCCCACTTTCTGCCGAATTCTGGAGGTGTTGAGTGGCAGAACTCAACGCCGCGCTTAACCTCGACACCAGAGCGAAAAAATGGAAATATAAATTTAAGTAAATATTTCATCTCCTCGAGTGGGGATCGAACCCACAACCAGTCGGTTTTGCAGTCACACCTCGTGCCACTGCGCCACGACCGGCCTCGTATAATATAATAGGTACCTATAGTCTAAGTTACAATATTTTGAAATATAATTCGATTTGTTTATAGGAAATCATTTTTGTATTTTTCAAAGGAAAATAAGTACACAATAATTTTACGGAAGCCTAATCCCCTTTATAAGGCTTATGGGGAATTACTTCTTCATCGAATTAGTTCATAATAAAAATTCGATATCCTTTATTTCAATCCAGTCAGATTTGCAGTTCTAAATTATAAGTGAGCAAGAAATAATTAATTCAATAGTCATTTAAGTAAACGCCTCCATATCTTTCCAAAGTGTAGTAATAAATTAATATATTATGAATCCAGTTGCTCGTCCGCTGCAACTAAACTAATCATTATTTAATATCATATAAGTGTATTTAGGAACAAAATACTTGATTATTTTAGTTTGCTGTTTTTTTCTATTTTGCTAGTATGGTTTTCTTATACTGTTTACACTTAAGAAATCGTTAATTTATTTTTTTGGGAATATCTTTGCTTGTAAACTCTCGTATTTAGTAGCAAAATACTTAAGTTTATTTCATGTCTACTATTTAGGGAGGCGGTAGGTACGGGCTCACGGCAAACGGGGTTCGAGTAAATCCTGATTTCTTATTTTTTCAGTGAAAGTCCCATAAAAAGCGGTCCAGCTGTCCCGGAGGCTAGCCTGCACAAATAAGAAAGATAGGCCGACAAAAGTTTTATAATTGTTTGTTTAAAAACATAAACATATAAACATAAACGATACTAAAACTAGTATCGTGTAAATTTCGATCAACTATATACTCGACAACAGGTGGCATACAAATACGGCTCATATATATACAGAAATCCAAAATATTATTACACACAGACTTATGACATAAGATCATTTCAATAAAATCCAACTTTATAGCAGTGCGTTAAGGCTTAGTTTTGGATATAAAATTTTCTACTCCGCAATATTAACGACATACAAAAAAAAACAAATTTTCTTTGATCTGTTTAACCCTCTGCGACTGACGGTATTGCCATTGACACCATGAAATATAAAATTCAATTGATACCCACTGATTATCAAATTTAAGCAACGCCGCTTTCAGTACCTTACTGTATTACGCTTACCACGGATACATAGAGGGAGAAAAGTGACCAGAAGTCATGGATTCGCTTTGTTACATAGGTTAAAATTGTCAACACGATGAAAACATTTATTCATATAATAATCTTAACTATTATAGAGTTTAATATCAATTGGATGCGGCTCCTAACGTGCGTTCACTGGATCCCAAAGCGAGGGGGCTATCGTGGTGTGCGACTTTAAATACGACGGTTGTGGTTTCGATTTTCACTCAAGGTAATGAAAGATTTAATATTTTACTTCCTCGCTTTGGTAATGAGCGAGACGATTAATGAGAAAAACGCGGCGTTAAATGCTGACACTCATACTCATAACCTCAAGAATTTGGCGGAAAATGAGGAACGGAATTGACATAATATAAAGATTGAATAATGTAATTATTATTGAAATTTTTAATAATCTAATTATTATTTTTTTGGGCGACAATAAATATCCATTGTGCACAGAAAAATGGGTTAGTAGAAGTGCTACAAAACAAAAATCAAAAATCAAATTATAAAAACTACAAGTACAAAAATTTTAATCTTTTATCCAAATTATAACAACCACTCCATGCATGTTTTAGTACAGACCAACCAATATTCCTAGTCGCAAATATTGGCCAAACGATGAAATATTTGTATTTAATTGTTTGATACAGATATAAAGCATACTGAGGCATTTTAACTCGTCCGCAAGTTGGCTAATGTTGGACCATACTAAAATCAAACAAGAACACAACTTTTGTGCTCTTGTTTCTCGAGCTGTAATCCTTAATCAAGTGAATAGTTGATCGAAGCTTGTAAAAAATTAAATGCACTTGAAAAAAACACGACTATTTTGCTCATTTGTATCAATAAAAAATATAATTTTCATATAATTGAAATAAAGGTGACCAATTTGACTATCTACGACTACGCATAAATCAATGTCGACTGTATTGCAACCCTAAGAAAAAAGTCCTAATTCAATCTTTATATTAGTATTTCTGATGAATACCCTAATCAGCTATCAAATAACATTTGAATGTGAATATAATGAAATTACGGTATAACGATAATTAACTGTATATTACTAAAATAATTTTTATTTAAATTTATATTTTCATTTTTTCACTCTGGTGTCCGGTTCAGTTCAGAGTCCAGTTTCGCCACTCATCACTCCGGAATTCGGCGGAAAGTGGTAAACGGAGTGTCTTCACACTATGTTCCCTCTGCCTACCCTGCTGTGTGCGGGATACAGCGTGAAGCTGATTTTTTAATTGATTGCCGATTTTTTAGTAATAACAAATAACTTACGTAAATTAGGATTTCTACAAAACCCAGCTATGAACATGTTGTGGGTTGAGTTAAACCAAAATTAACATCAGATTCAATGTAGAAAATTACCTTAAAATTAAACTTTACTAACAATTAAAAGCCATTGTATAATAAAGAGACAGGCTAATAAATCATCAACAAAGTCAAAGTCAAATAATCTTATTCAAAATAAGAAGTTACATGTTTAAGTCAAATAATTTACCACCAGTTTACTAAAGTTAATGCCTCAGACTTGAGAAGAAGTGGCGCAAGAATCTCGCCGGTTTTTTTTAAATCAATAAACATAATAAGACGTTCCAACCGTTCAACTTCAATTTATAGTAGTGACAGGTATTTTGGCGGGTCATACTAATATTAATAAAGCATGCACAAAGTTAATATTTAAAACAAAAAAAATAACGCAAACACGCATGCAGGCCGCTCATTTCAACCCAGTCCTGAGTTAACGGTTGATGTTATATTTATTATTTATATTCATATATTAAATTTTATCAGAGAGATAGAACAGTTGCAACTTTAGCTTTTCAAATAAATTTCATATTTATCGAGCTGTTTGCATTTGAAAAGTTTCTGGGAATATTTTCAATGACCATGTCAGTAATGAAGTTTAGGGCATGCAGATTCCGCACAAAGCTCAAAGCTCATGAATCAAACTCACATTCGCTTTATGAACAAACGAAATATGTTACCAAATATTTTCCAAAATTGAAATTGTGGTAAAGCTTCCCGAGGAACTGCATGTTCATTGTTTTGAATGTTCTATTTCTCTTTATATTAAATTCGGTGACATTTCATGCTGTAACTTTTAGCTTTGCATTAGGTACATAGCAGATATTAGTTGTGACCTCTGGAATAAACTATCAATTCCAAATTCGGTACTAAGTGTACCGAAAAGACAATGAAAATAAAATTTACGTAATAAAACTATTTGACATAATGAGAGTGAAATGTCGACATGCTGTCAGTTTACATTTGGATATTGAATAACATAATTATATTATGAAAATTTAAATTAAAATTTAACATGGTATGTGAACATTATATAAACTTCGAGAAGCTTTTATGTACTTCAGATATATCTAAAAAAATTCTCGACATTTTTTTATTTTTTTTTACAATTTCCGCATCTGAATTTAATACCTACCTGAATGCTACCGTAGTATTTATTTATATTGAACATCAGTGTTCAATATAAATAAATAAAAGTGTGTGTGGGTCAGTCAAGATCAGATCTTGAATGACTTATTAAAATACTTTTCTACATCCTATACAGAATATAAATAAAAAGGGATGCGCTGTGACGGGTGAAGAAATTACACGAAAAATTGGTCTTTTCCATAACCAACTAACTGACACCTTTCATTCATTTGAATAAAATAGAATCAATACAAAAATTTGTTTTGAAAAGTATTTTATAACATTATTCGTGGAGATATTAATCCATCAAATTCGCTTTTGATGAACGTCGAACACAGTGTTCTCTGAATTCGGTGTTTTTTTTTTTGCTGTGCTTTTTATTTGTATGACTGCCTCCGGTCGTGTGGACGTGGTGTGCATCCATAAAAGCATATTTGATAGGTTTCATTTTATTATTTTTTATTAGTTTTCATATCATAAAATATATATTAAATTTGATGACAAGCATAACGCTAAAAACAAATATAAATTTTATAATTATTTAGCCTACTAGCGGCCCACGCGCGGCTTCGCCCGCATGCCACCTATATAATTTATAATTTTTTTTGTAATTTTGAGAAAGTGCAAGCACTACGTAGCTGCTTGCGAGAATGTCATCGGCGGCAACGAATTGAATAATTTTATATTTTCTCTAAAGGTATATGTCCAAATTACATGTTATATAAGCTAAATGTCGTAAGTTTCAATATATTTGCTGAATAAAAAAACGGTGAAATATCATCTTCCAATTTTCAATTATTTTTGTCACAAAATGCCTTATTGTGATTTATTTATAAAAGATAGATATTATTTTAGAACTAATAAAAATTTTATGTTTTGGTAGTACTTTCATATATTTTACTATTTCTGCAGCGTACGCTTTTGTACCATATTAAGATACCATAATAAGATGGCATTCCTTATTATTGTTATGTCGTTATTTAAGGCTAACTAAGAATTAAACTGTAATGTAGCACTTCTGATCAACGTAACTGTCATACAAAAGTAAAACAAAGGAAATGCGACCAGTAGTTCCGGAGATCTTAGCGTTTAAACAGACAAACAAAAAATAAATTACTTTATAAACAAACAAACTTCGTCTTTATTATATTAGTATAGATGTACCGGCTGGTCGCGACTGAGCCTCTTTTCAGTGCAATATATATGTATGTATGTACCTTGTGTAATTAATATTTTGAGGCCGTAAACAAAAAAAATGAAGGTTCGTTTAGACGTAGGATAAATATTTTCATTTAAGGATTTTTATCCATGTTTCACGTCAACATCAAAAATCTAAATATTCTTTATTAATATTTCAGTCGTGGCACAGGGGCACAAAGTGTGTCTGTAAAATCGTTTGGTTGTGGGTTTGATCCGCACTCGAGGAAATGAAATATTTTATATTATCATTTTCTTGCTCTGGTAACGAGGCAAAGCGCGGCGTCGAGTGCCCCTACTCAAGACGCAATGCCTGCAGAATTCAGAGTCAAATGAACTTTAGGTTCCCTTAGCCTGTGTGTCCCGCTTTGAGCATGAGACAGCGTAAAGCTTAAAAAAGAAAGATACCATTCCATTTCTAGTTCTTTACCACCTAAGCCTTAAATACTTTGATATACTATATAACATTTATATTGCTCAGAATTTGAACAAACAATTACTGTCAAAAATTCAATTACAAATCAAAATGAAGTCATTTTAAAACAATTTGCATTCTAAATGCAACAAAGTTTATGTTTGTATCTTAAAACCCTATCCCCGATATTAAGTTAGTACGTAATTAAATTGTATATGTGCATTGTGCACGCTTTTGAAACGAGATATAACTAATTAATTTAACTTTGACTTTATATAATTGCATATTTACACGCTTTTGAGCCGGAAATTCTATCCCTGTTTTACAAATAAATAATAAGTTGAGATTCTAATAACTAAATACACGAGTAAAGGTTTCTGATATATAAGTAAAAGTTTGCTATTTTGAAATGTAATAATATGATGTTTCATTCGACTAAACGGAAATGACTGAAAATCGAATATTTCAAAGCAATGTACGTCGACCACCCCAAATTGATAGGCTTACACCAAAATGGATGGAAAAGTCAACACTTCGAATGCAAAAGCCCGGGTAACAAGATAAAAGTGCAGGTACATTTCAGTAACAAACATTCGTGCGTCTGACGTGACTTTCAATTAAACCATGAAGGGTAAAGTAACTATTAATTAATCAATCACCATTTGGTTGAGTATAATCAGAATTGTGAACTGTAAATTTTATTCAAAGTATTGATTTTTTTTTTATTTTTTTATTTTATGCATCATATGTGCGTCACATTAGTTCACATTAGTTTATGTTGAAGTTGAGACGTGTTTGAACCGAGGACTTTCTAATATCTTTGTTCATGGGTAATGACTTGGGCAATATTACGAGTAAAAGAGACTATCAATCAAATAATAATGTATTATTATTATTGCCGGTTTTCGGTTTGCCGGCCGGTCGTGGCGCAGCGGCACGAGGTGTGACTGCAAAACCGACTGGTTGTGGGTTCGATCCCCACTCGAGAAGATGAAATATTTACTAAAATTTATATTTCCATTTCTTCGCTCTGGTGTCGAGGTTAAGCGCGGCGTTGAGTTCTGCCACTCAACACGCAATGCCTCCAGAATTCAGCAGAAAGTGGGGAACGGAGTGTCGTAACACTAGGTTCCCTCTGCCTACCCTGCTGTGTGCAGGATACAGCGTGAAACTAAAAAAATATTATTGATTAAGTAAATAATTTTTTATGCTAAAAATCTCTATGTAGATATTTCATTTGTAAGATATTTTAAGCTGCACACATCTCGTGCAATGGTAGTTAGATGTCATGTACACCATGACAGTATGTTAATTTGCTTAATAATTATATTGATTGCCACCTACGATTATCGTCGTATTGTATGCTGTATCCGATCTCTTGATAGCAAATCATCTCAATTATCATCCTATTAGCATTAGCAACTAACTACAAACAGATTTAACGCCAATATTTATAGATACGTATGAATACGTTTATCAATACTTATTTAGAACTCCCGGAAGGCGCGCTCCCGGAAGGCTCCAGGAGGCGCGGGTTCGAGTCAAATTTTTATACATTTTCTAAATAAATATTTTTCTTTCCTAAATGTGGATTACCACTTAAAAATGTAAAAAAAATACGTTTATCACGTTGACTATACTTCAGTGTCTTTCATAATTACACGGACCTGTAAAAACGGTCGTGAGCGATTTTATTAGTTGAGTACAAGTTCCAAATTTCTCTTGCATCACATTAGTCTAATCCACAATATATTCTTAAAAATCCCCTACGATCCTCTTGCAATTCTACACATCATGTGACTTATTAAAATTGTACGGCACTTTCACCACTGCTTGGAATTATTTTTTATACTTTAATATTTAAAACTGCCTTTTAAACTACATATTTGTAATTTAGTTTCTTGTGCAACATGCAACATGCATGGACAGACTTGACCGGATCATTACCACCCCCGGCATCTAAAACCGGCGTCAAGTAGTGGCTTTATGCCATTATCAGGTTATATCGGGCTCCGGCGCCCAACCCACCTTAAAGGAAGGCAACGCACCTGTAGCTCCTCTGGTGTTGCACGGGGTCGTGGGCGGCGGTAATCACTCACCTTCAGGTGAGAACCAGACCAGAACGCAACGTCAGATTAATACAAAATAATTTCAGAGTTCAAAGTTTTGTGTTCTAAATTCAGAGTTTTGTGATATATATATATATATATATATATATATATATATATATATATATATATATATATATATATATATATATATATATATATTTTTTTTATCTATAAATAAAACATTTGTTATGGAAAACGGCAAAATGTCTCTTGCATTTGAAAATTGATATGTTCCCTTTCTAATAAGGGTTAATCGACACCACGAAGTTGTGAATAATAGTCAGATCAATTTATAACTTTTTAACAACACTAACTGTATTATCTCGTCTGAGAATAATAGACTTACACGAGATGTAATAATAATAAAATAACGTGCAAAGATACAGGGGCGATGTAGATTGCTATGTTGGCCTGTTAGTCTGCTAACCAATCGGACTATTTGTTGTTAGATTAACACAAACAATTTTCCTACTATCGGTTAGGCGGCTTTTTCCATTATGCACCTTTGGTCCTTACTAACCAATGTGCACTATAAATGGCACGTTATAGACGATCAGTACATACACATTATTGTGCAAAATGATATTAATTTTGTTCATAATTAAACGACGCTTCAGGCTGTCGTGAAGCTCTTTGCATAATGCAGCGATGTAAAATTGATTTCTGATTTAATTAAATCTGTTTATGATGTATTAATCTATATTATATGTATATTTTATAAATATATGTATTTTTTTACTAATACTTTATATTTTATAAATGTGGTTTTTTTCATATAAAGTTTTTAAATTTATTTTTTTACTTTTTAGTTTTCTCCTAATCTTCTCATTGTTATTAATGATCTCATCAGTCAAATTTAAATTTAAACTACTCGCCAAGACAAATTAAACAAGCCCAACGCGAGGTTGCGTTAGGCAGGTGCCTATCTTTCTTAGTTCAGAAGTGCCCCACTCACTTTGCGGCTCTTCAGACTCTAAATATCTATTATTATGAGAGTAGTCGCCAAGACAAATCAACCGAATCCAAACATGACCTGTCTATTAACACGATACGACATATCTATTTCTTAGTTCAAAAGTCCTTTTGCCACCTTATGGCTTCACCTCCAGTCTCAGGATGTTCTGTTTTTGTGTATTATATTTTATAAATCAAACCATCCATCTTTTTATTTGATATCTATAATACGGTTGTGGTTATAATAGATGTAATGGTTGTGCAAAGAATTATAATTTGCTGTTTTGTTGCCGCGGCAACTTCGGATTAAGAATAATATTGATTATATTATTTTGAATCTAAATATGTCATCAAAACTGATATCATAATTCAAATTTGAGCTCAATCGGGCACTGGGGCACTTAAATGTTTAAAAAGAAGAACATGGTTTTGGATGCTTCTACTGAAGCTTGGAATAACATTGACCCCTCTCCAAGATATAACAACTTTGCTATCAAATTAGCTCTTCTCTATTTTAAAATCATGACTCATTCCAGTACATGCCAGCAGTCACCTCTGATGAGATGGTTGCTCCTTTTTTTCCTACGTAACAGTAAGTAAATAAGATGCAAAAATGATACCTAACTTTCGTTAAATTATAAAGCATTTTTTTAATATTTTCTTGTGAATAATTTTAGAAATGACGTTGTCCATTGTTAGATACTTAACATGGTTGTAACCCTTTGCCAAACACCTCTAAACCCTAATAAATTACAAGCGCCAACAAATGTAATATACTTAAGTTATATGTAGTAACTAACAATAGTAATTACGATTAATTTTAATCAACTAATGTGTAAAAATATTACTTGCTCCTCATATGTCCGTAGGCGCTTATACTTAATAGAATTTAGGAATCTCCCCATTAAGAAGAAATCTTCCCCATTAACAGCAAAACCAAATTCATGACTATTGATAGCTTTGCGTCAATCCAGCAAATAACCATGCGTGATGCATAACTGCTTTGAGATAATTAATTAATTCAATTAGCTCAGTCTTGGCTCAGTCTTCAACAACAAGGGTACATGTGAAGCGGAAATCCGACGGCAAATACGCATAACAAGTACAGCAATAAACCAACTCAATCAAATATGGAGATATAGAAAAACCACAAAATTCACTAAAGTTCACTGAGTTTGTACGCAAATATTTTCCATGTTCCTCTATGACATAGAGTCGTGGAAACTAAAAGCGGCTGACAGAAAAAGAATAGAACCTTTTCGAAATGTGGTGTTAGCGACGCATGCTAAGAATTCCATGGATGGCATTCCGTGACAGTGCATCCATACTGAAAAGTCGAAGTCAAATAATTTTATTCAAAATAAGAAGTTACACCTCATTTTTGACCGTCAAACAATTAACCACCAGTTCACTAAAGTTAATGCCTCAGACCTGAGAAGAACCGGCGCAATAAACTCAGCGGGACTTGTTTTTTAATCAATTTTATACAAATATATATTTAATTATTTTTGACAGTGATACCTTTGAAACAGACTAGAGCGATCACTTAATTCGTTCGTCGTGTTATCATTTATAAAATCATTAATGTGGTAATAACCTTTAACACACAAACATCTTTTCACATTTTTCAAAAATCGTGTTATAGAAAAATTTCTGACGTTTTCTGGAATCCTATTGTAAAAGAATACACATTGTCCCATAAATAAATTACGGATTAGATGCAATCGAGCTATGTATTCACTAATTTTAAGTCTATTTCTGGTATTAATATTATGAACATAATAAGATTAAGTTAAGAACTAATCCAACCTAGAAGTAGATTAAACTAACACTTTATGTTTGTATAATTTTATTGTGCACTTGCGTCCTCCGCACTACTTCGTCAGCTTAAACTATACCAATATTTATTTAAATGTATTCAAGAAAAAAATATAATTTATTTTAGTGTGGTTATTTATACTGTTACGCACTAAATAAAATGTCATGTTTAGAAGGAAAACCTACGTACCTAGATCGTGACTCGTTTCAAGCACAAGCCCATTCAAAACTGATCCATATTATATAATTGGTCCTATCGACATGTGGTCAACTTACACTGGAGAAACCTAAATATTGAAATCTCAGTATTTTCTATCATCGTACAAATAAACAATATCAAACAACAAAACATTCAAAACTAAAGATTCAGCCAATTCAATAAACAATTGTATATAATAACTCTTTTATATATCCTGTTCACGAAGACATAAGATTTCTTTATAAACAAATTTCAAATCTGAATGTTTTTATTCATCCCATCTTCCGGTATTATAAATACCACAAATTATTTACTTAATTTTTAATAATAATGTTTAAACACTTGACGTCTAAAAAGACCCAAAATCCAACTTGTTCTTATAACTTGAGTTGCATTTAAAACTGTAGTATTAACTTTAAAATTAAGTATTAACTTTAAAAATAAACTACTATAATAAATTATAGAGCACATGTACTGCGGACATTTTAATTTTTAAAAATTAAAAATTTGTGTTAAAATTTTTATTAAAATGTGATGTTTTATTGTCGGTCAGATTATATACGCCATTTTTACTATCCATGAACCTGTTCATAAGACAGTACTGTAGTAATTCCGTTGTTCCTTTTGTTGTTTTCATTAAGTTTCTTGTTTTGTTAAGTGTGAAGTTGTTTTCTGATTATTTGGTTTTTATTATTATTGAACATTTTGTTCTTCGATCGACTATATACTAGATTAAGGATTATAGTCTAAAAAACGGCTCGGGAAATAAGAGCACAATAAGTGTTGTGTTTTTATTCGGTTTTCGTATGGTCCGATTTAAGCCAACGTGCGGACGTGCTAAAATGCCTCAGTGTACTTTATTTATAAAATCTTTGATTCGAATTTGGCATCATCATGTATATTTTGATAATTATTTTATCTTTATTTAGTTTTATAGGTTTCCAACTGACCTATTTCTCTTTGTACAATAGATATCCGTTGTTACTCAAGAAATTAATGTTTAGAATATTAAAACTAAATATATATAACAGTGGTAGAGGGATCCAAGGAGCCTAGTGTTAAGACATTTTGTTCCCTATTAAGACATTTCCTTTTACCATTTTCTTGAGGTCTTGAGTAGCAGAACTTAACGCCGCAATATTCTCGTTAGTTGTTTTGCTCCTTGCCACAGCGAGGAAGTAAAAATATTTAACTTTTCATTTATCCCAGTGGAGATCGAATCCATAACCGTCGCGTTTAAAGTTGCACGCTTGTGCACCTGCGCCACAATACCCACCTCGCATCGGAATTCAGCGGCCGCATGTGAGTAAGCCACAACCCACTGATATTATGATAGTTAAAATTTTTTTAAGAATAAATGTTTTAATGTCCATTTTCGTCTCTTTCGTCTACCTATTATCAACAAAGCGACTCCACAACTTCTATGTTCTATTTTATATCAAGGAATTTGACATTCTGAGATTGACGTGGCTTAAATTTTACAATCATACTGACGTGGTAGTGGCATTTTCCATTTTTCGATTATGATGACAAGAAAAAGTCATTATTTACAAACAAAATCTTATATTTTTATTTTTAATATTATTATAAATATATATAATTTATATAAATAAAATCTAATTTTGAAATAACGCGAAATATAAATACAAAAACATATATCATCTAAAATATAGAGACAGTATGAAAATATAACCATTTTACTGTGATAGTAGTAGTCAAATACCTTAACGCTGACGTGGTAATCTCGTGGACTCTTTTCTTCCTCTATGCACCCTTGGGCTCCCTGCGACCACCCGTCATACACTATCCGACATGTAAGCTCCTTACAGTAAGGCACTAAAAGCGGCTGTGCTAAAATTTTAAAGTCAGTGATAATACACCGAATGTTATATTTCGCGGTGTCTATGGGACTATCATGTCATTCACAGAGGGTTAAAACAGTTTTTTTGGTGTCGTTTAATATCACGGAGTAAAATGTTTTATATCCATTTACCATTACCCGCTAATCGAAACTAAACCTTAACACACTATTATAAGGTTGGATTTTATTGAAATGATAATAATAATATTTTAAATTTCTGTTTATATTGACTGTTGCCATATTTTTGTGCCGTATTTGTATACAATCTGCTATCTAGTTTATAGTTGATCGAAGATTTTGTATTATATTAAAAAAATGAGTAAACCTAGACTTGGATAAAAATTACATAAAGTTGTTGTTTTATGCCAAAAGGAACTGAGTATAGGAAACAAATAGGAATTTTGTCGAATAAAATAGATAAAACTGATATTTTTTTTATTTATAAACCGATTTGTTACAATAAAACAACACTCAATATTAAGTGAAAGTTGCCAGAATCCAATAGTAAAAACTGCATTTAAATCGATACAGCGGTTTCTGAGATTAGAGTGAACAAACGCACTGGCAAGCAGACAAAAAATAATAATAATCATTGTTTTGGATTTTATTATATAATATGATAAACGCCCCCACTGGCGAACCTGTGCTGCTCTTTATTCCCAATAACAAAAGTTTACAGACCAGAAGGCAAATATTTTTATTTCCCAAGCTTTTCATTGTATCGAAATGGGCAACGACTCTACTTGGTCATTAATATGAATTTTTATTATTGTTGATGCAATTGTCTTTCTATTTCATTGGATAATCAGTGTGTGTGTGTGTGTGTTAATATAGGAGTCTTGGTGATGAAGTTATTTGTTTTAATTACTAACTCTGGTCGATATAACATTTAATCAATAAACATTTTATTTCAAATATTATTTACTTAAAACAATTTCAATGTGAATTAGACAAGATAATATTAAGTATTTGTCTTGCAATTTATCCATTGGATTGCAAATAGCCACCAGACTAATCACAAATTTATATTTATTATATATTTTTTTATCAATTCTATCTAACATTATTTTTAATCTTGAAACTTTGCATAGCTGTTTTAGTTGTTCATCTAAACAAAAATCTTGTATAATAACACTGTCAAAGAAATATTTCGCTCCCAATCACTTAAATTTTAATTTTTTTTGTACCAGTACGTTATAAAAAAAAATGTCTCAAGTACTTGGTTCAATCACTTGTAGACAAAAATACATTACGCTCCTTTTCAATTAGATGCTGGTTGTCGTGTTGATCATTATTTGTTAGTTTGATTTGAATGCTACATCGCTTAAACTATTTTGACGTACTCAGTTAACCATGTGACATGGAGAACAAGTCGTTTTTCCTGGTTCTATTTACATGCATACTAGGGCTTACACTACTGTTTCTTTACTTATTATTTTTAATATTTAATGCATGATTCTAAAAAAAATTAAATTGATACATTTTGGACTAAGCGACTACTTGTGAATCATTCAAATATAAAAATATGCAGAAAAAAATCAATGCATATATGATATAAATTTGGTCTGTGTCGGCCTAATAGTTTTCCCAAAATGTTTAAACGGCTCTAGTGTAAAGTTCACGAAATGGCGTTTACACCAAATAGCCTTTCAACCGTGGATATTATACTAAGGGCAGCAAACTATAGCCCAATTGGAATATAATAGAGATATAATAAAAACTGCTACGAAATGTTAAATGATATTGAGATACGTTACAGAACTTATAGTTAATTAAAATTATTTACAAAAATAAATAAATAGTTATAGACCTTATAAACTTTGTGTAGACTGAAACAAAACATTCATTTGCAATAATATCTTTTTTTCATTTCAGTACGATTTTTTCTTTAAAATCAATAATATTACTATCCCTGGAAAAATATTTTAATTCTCCCTTAGAATAACAATAGTGGGAGTAAAACCAACGTCCTGATAAAAACTAATTTAAATAAAATTTAATATGAAGGAAGCTTGAAAGGTTATGAAGGATGTAGACTTGGTTCCATCTTTTATGATTACCGTACGTCGCCGGAAGACGGGATAGGTATTTATGGAATATTTTGCTGGTACGATTATTACTCAATCTTTAAGGAAAACTGAAAATTCCCATATGATATAGTACTGCAGTTGTCTGTTTATTAACGGTATAGAGTACAACGTGGGAGCTGCGATTGATTTTTTATTATTTTGCTTTTGAGTGGAATTATTTTTGTTACTGATTCAAATAGCTTAAATTTTTAAGCTACTGACCTTTATACTTAAACAGAATAAAATAAAAACGTAATTATCAATTAACATATATTTGAAGTCTGTCGTGGCTTATAGGCACAACGTGACAAGTACAACTTGTCACGTTTACAAAGGAACGGCTTGATTCCCACTCGAGGAAATGAAACATTTAATTATTTCGTTTTTTTCACTCTGTTGTCTCTAGAATTCAGCTGAAAGTGGGAAATGGCAGTATCTTAATAAGAAATGGAATCAGATACTAGGCAACAGGTACCTTCTGCCTATCCTGCTATATGCGTACAGCGATACAGCGTGAAATTAAAACAAATAATTATGAAATGCGTATCTATTACATACAATATGCAAAAGATAGTCTTAGTAACCTGTCGTGAAAAATAACCTAAATGTCGTATGAAATTACTTTTGAATGACATTAAATTTAAGAAGATATACAACGGTGCGAGTGCGGTAAATTGTTTGAAACTTGAAATATTCTTTTCAACAAACCAGAGCTTGTGAAAACAACTTTTCATTTGACGTTGAGATATAGCCTGGAATTAGCAAGCTGAGTTTGAGAAGAGAATAATATTTTGAGAAGAGAATAATATTTTTTTAGAGAAAAATATTTTAATATACCTAACCATATGTATGTACTAATTCCGGCGGTGAGTTGAAAAAGATTTGTCTTAGTACTAGATTCTCTACTTACCATGTCCTAAAAAAAAATTACTGTTTTTGTAATATTATTATATTTTCAATTCACAGACCATTTAAATCGGATTTACTCTAAGCATTTTTTGAAAAATAATCCTAATTTTTTTTTTACTCATGTCGGGTACACAAATGACTAATCAGTTAAAACACTAAACCAAGAGTCACTTATAGTTAAGGCATTTGATTGATTTGTTGTAGAGATTCTCTTTTAGTCAAAAAAATAATCAAATCAGCTTCACGCTGTATCCCGCACACTGCAGGGTAGGCAGAGGGAACCTAGTGTTAAGACACTCCGTGCCCCACTTTCTGCCGAATTCTGGAGGCATTGCGTGTTGAGTGGCAGAACTCAAGGCCGCGCTTAACCTCGACACCAGAGCGAAGAAATGGAAATATAAATTTAAGTAAATATTTCATCTCCTCGAGTGGGGATCGAACCCACAACCAGTCGGTTTTCAAGTAACAATTCGTGCCGCTGCGCCACGACTAGTCAAGTAGCTTAAATTGAGTAGCATAATCCTGTTGAGTTCGACGAACGTACCAACTATGGGATCAGTGGTGCAAAGCACATACGCTATCCTATTTGTGAAACTGGCATAGATAATGGAGAAATTGCTTGAAACTGTTAAATTATAAGATATAAGATTTAGCATATAAGCAAAACACTATGTATCATTAGTTATTTTCCATTTTTTGGAAGCATTGAATATTTATATTGTTGTAAAATTTCTTCTTCCATTAATTTTAATTTTATTTGTATGAGTGTTTGGCCAGTCGTGGCACAGGGGTACAAAATGTCACTGTAAACGCATGTACTAACGATTATAATCACGACTATTTGTAGGTTCGATGCCTACTCGAAGAAATGAAATATTTATTTTAATGTATATTTCCATTTCTTCTCTCTGAAGTTGAGGCAAAGAGCGGCGTTTAATTTCTCGGCTCAACACGTAATTCTCCAGAATTCGTCGGAAAGTGGGCACCGGAGTGTCTTAACACTAAGTTGCCTCTACCTGCTGTGTGCGAGTAGCGTGAAGCTGATTTTAATATTGTTCAAAAAATAGTATAGTTGTTATCATGAAATAGTTGATAATGTTTTTGCAAGGCTTGCAAGATTAACATGTGTTTCGTTTTCAATATCTCGATTAGCAGTAACTGAAATTAAAGATTAACTTAAATAAGATTAAGCATATATAACTTTTTTCATTATAAAACAGATATGTAAATTGAATTTAGGTACAAAAATTTTGCCGATTAGGACCCAGAATTTGATATTTAATAGCTAATTTATTTAGATTGACGTTATATAAAAAATAAGATCCTTTAAATTGATTACTCAATCCAGGCCAGTCGTGGCGCAGCGGCACGAAGTGTGACTGTAAAATCGACTGGTTGTGGGTTCGATCCCCACTCGAGGAGATGAAATATTTACTTAGATTTATATTTCCATTTCTTCGCTCTGGTGTCGAGACTAAGCGCGGCGTTGAGTTCTGCCACTCAACACACAATGCTTCCAGACTTCGGCAGAAAGTGGGTAACGGAGTGTCTTAACACTAGGTTCCCTTTTCCTACCCTGCTGTGTGCGGAATACAGTGTGAAGGTGATTGAATTTTTTTGGTTTTTTTAATTACTTTTTTTAATACAGTCGTATTTACAGGATGTCATTTGTACGATACATTTCAGTGCCATTTAATTACAATGACACTATCTACTTTTCACTGAGTTGTTTATTTTTGTTTTAATTTCGTACCCTTTGAGGACATTCAGGCGTACACACGTGCATCTGATTATTATTGGACGTTTTATTTTTGGACACAATGGCATTTTCACAGTCATTATATTTGGCTAGCTGAGTGCATAAAAAACATTGTTAACTTTTCTCTCAAATCCATACCTATATTATAAATTCGAAAGTAACTCTGTCTGTCTGTCTGTCTGTCTGTCTGTTACGCAATCAGGGCCAAACCGCTAATTCAACTGTAATAAAATACTCATACAGAGATACTTGAGGGTCTTCGGATGAACATAGGCTACTTTTTTTAAAAATATTGTTCTTTAAATAATGTTTAAAAAAGTCCGCGATACACAAACCATGTTTATCTCTGAAGGTTGAGCAAAGTAACACATTAACAACAAGTAACCATTTTAATTAATTTACTTTATATTTATCGGATTTTTGTTGTATGTATTTTCTATAATTTAATATTGATCCTTATGAAAATGAATATAATAGTGACTTTTAGCATTTCATCTAGATTGAAATTATAGTTTATTGTATAACATTCTAATAAATAATTAAA